>JADDOH010007512.1:0-87350 GCA_016648135.1 Agrypnia vestita
AAATAGTAAAAATATTGATGTGACATGTATTCCGCGTTCGCATCTCTATTAAAAAAAAGTATATGTGAACGCTGAGTCTGTAAATGATGGAAATTTAAATTAATTTTATTTCGTTACTATTTTTTGTCTTAATCAATAGAAATTATGTATTTAATATTTTCAAAAATACCCATAAAACTATCAACATGCACAATGAAACCTGTTAATAAAAATCGTTCTCAATTCGAGAAATTCCGTTTTACATAATTTTTTATTCCGATTCTAAATTCAAACATCTTTTACTTTTCTAAGTATGTTATGACGCTATATCATCAAATATACATTAAATAGAGAAACTGTAATATTCTTCTTCGGGATGAGGAAACTTCAAGTAAAGACTTGCTTCTCGTAAGTGTTTATTGGGTGACAATAACGGTTTAGACAAACGGTGTACAGTAAGATGCGGTCTGAATAACAATGGTAGTAAAAAGAGAGAGCGACTCGACATTCACGCGCCTTTTATACCTTCTCTCTCTCTGTCATGCAGTCTCTTTCTGGCGTCGCGACATACGTTCCTCAGATCTATCACAGAAACATAAAAACATTTTTCACAAAAAAAAAACGTTTTGGAGATAAACGTTGAAATATTCAGAGTGTAGTTATGTAAACAAGTCGTTATTTATGCCTAAGCAGAAATATGTCACGCGTATTTTATGTTTTGTATTATGTTTTCTGATACCATTGTATTTAAAAAATAGGTTTTACATATTTTTGGAAAAAACTGTTACGTACAATACGTGAAATCCATTATATCAGATATCTACTGAAAGATGGAAAGTCTGGGAGTGGCTGTGAATTCTTTGGTCACCTTAAATGCTTCTCTGTTGGGCTATTGAGTAGCACGTACACGCATTATAATATATATATAGGTATCGTTTTATTTTTATTTATTATATTGTTGATGAAATGTGCATTATTCTTTATACTAAATAAACTCGAAACCCAACAGAAAAGGATGTAAACTCGAAGTTAAACTTTGATCAATAATAAATAAACTCACGGGATGATTTGCTGAGAGGAACTGGTATGGAAGTAGACACTTCCATAACAGTTCCGGGATAGGGCGGGTCTCCGCCCCTTTCTGCTTCTTTTTTTGAAAGATGGAAAGTAAAGACATTTGTGTGAAATGAACTGCTTTAGAATGAAGAGTTAGTGTCTTTCATTAGGTACTCCACCTTATTCAGAAAGCAAAAAGGTTGCCGGCATTCGTGAATTGGGCTTAGAAGCTACTCTCTCCTTTCTCTGCTTGTTTCCTTTCTTAGCCTTTAGTGCTGAGTCTCAATCGTCCCTCACAGATATAAAGAGCCCCCTACAATATACGCGAGCTATGCAAATTTGTAAATCGCTGGTGCGAAGCAGACTTGTTGTGGATCGATTATATGGGCCTCACATTTCTTCAATGTTATCAGTTCAGGAGAAATTTACATTCTAACTCCATCTGAAAGAGTCAGGGCTTGTATATGTATTTTCATGTAAGCTTGCAATTGAGTTAGTATGTGTACAGTGAGTAATACGTGCATTGTTTCGTTGTGTTAAGTTTACGGATACGAGAGGGGCGTATTCGTTAACTTAACACAACTAAACAATTCGCGTGTTACGCACTGCACCCACACTAACTCAACTGCAAGATTATATGAAAATACCTACATTACTGGTTCTTGATAAACCGGTTAACTGGTAAGTATAACTAACTCCATTTACAAATTATCGGTATTTAAGTATATTTCTAATAACCTGTGAATTTCCAAATGAAAAAATAATTTATTTTTTACATTCTAATGTTATTAAGTATTTTACATATTAATCTTTTTACAACTGCTACAATAAAGTGCTGCAATAGCTTAGAGAATATCAGAATTATTATTTTTATTATTTTTCTTTTCAATTTTTCCAGTTTTAGTATCCATCGTTATAATAGTGAACACAAGTCTTTAAAACATCGATAAGTTTCTTCTGGTTTGTATCTTCTGGGGTATTATGCCGTTATTACTTTCATCAGCCCTGATGATGGACCCTGCAATGGGATCTGAAATTTCGGCCAGAAAGGTCGTAACAACACGGCATAATACCACAGAAGACACAAACTAGAAGATTCTGAGTGGCCGTGAAAACCTAAGAACATTCTTATCGAAAGTTTTTTCGCCAACTTTGGTATAGTTTATTCCATTACTCTTGTAGACTCGCTGTTAATCGCTTCTGTACTAAAATTGTATAAATGCCCTTACTAAACAGAATAATGTACCAGTCTGAAGATGGCCATGATAGACTGGTACTGTCAAAAAACAATTAATTGTGGAAAAAAGTTCAAAAGTATTATAACTTAATCATATAATACTCAAAATATATTATTATTTTGTATTAGTGTGCCAAGAACAGAACACTAACCTTGGTTTAAATGAGTAGTAGAAAACCAAAACCTACTCATTTCCAGGAATATTTTTTTTGTAAAATAAAAGAAAAACGTTTCACAATTTGTTTATAACACGAATAAGCTTATTATTTTTCAAAATTTTTAATTATATGAATAAGCTTATTTTTTACGAGAAATAACTTCAAATTGACGCATATTGAGCGAATGAATGAGTAAAGAATGGTAAGAAAGATATATAATGCAAGTGTTGACGGCGCCAGAAAGAGAGGGCGACCGCGGAAGGCGTGGCATGGCCAGATTAACCAGATGATCCCGTTAGAAGCTTCAACTATGAATGTGGATGAAGCGAGAGTTGTATGTCATGACAGAAGACTGTGGCGCTCTATCCTTTCTGCCTACCCCCACGGGGAAACGGCGTGATGGTAAGTAAGTAAGTTGACGCTTGATATCATGGTGAATGAAAATGTAAGAATGAGCTTAGAGAATATATTCACATTAAAAAAAAACAAAACATTTCTGGTGTCTGGGTAAATTATGATACATAATGACTCAAATAAAATTGGAATTATGTAGCTTAGCCCGCTATTGATATTTCCGACTCATATTAATGTTATTTAATACATGCCTGTGGCATTATATAAAATACACCCCGGTGTCGAATTTGTATTGAAGGGGTAGGCACAACTTAATCCCAGCCCTAACCAAATATGGGCCGTTATTTGCTCAAGTAAGGAAACCGCTCATCAGAGCCAGAAAACCGCAAGAGAAGTGATATATATATAGGACAGCTCGAAAGTACCCTATGAGTTTATTTGAGTGTATATATTTTTTTTTATTTATGTCAGTATGTGGGGAGATTAGTGCAGTCCCACACATTTCATATAAGTATACATATATTGAATTATAATACAAACGATGCATAAAATATAAAGTTTTAAAAAATGAGGGTAAACTACACTGTTTTATTCCATTATATTTATTTTGAATTGTTAGAACATTTTCGGGATTTCTCCCATTGTCAATAACAACACGTTTATAACTAAATTAAAAATAATTCGGGACAGAATTTATAGAGATTGGGTGGGTGTAATGGTGGTGGGGGTCGGGGGCGGGGTTAGAATGGATAGGAGTGGAGAGGTTATGGGCGGTATCTGGATGTTAATTATATTTTTATTATTTATTTCTAAAATCTCCAAGATGTCCATTCTTCTTCCTTTATTGCACCCATATAATAATTTCGAATCAAACTTATGTCCCTCCATTCTGGCATGCTCTGCCATTTCTGAATTTAAACTAAAGTTTTTTACGGCTCTTTTATGCTCTTCAAGTCTTTCCTTTATTTTTCTCCCACTTTGTCCGATGTAAACCGCATCACAATCTCTACAACTTAATTGATAAACTCCGCTTTTATTTTCATCGGAGATTTTGGACTTATTGTTTAATAAATAACTTTTGATACTATTTTTCGTATAGAACGCGGGTTTGAACTTTTTGTCTTTGCATGAATTTAATAGATCCGTTGTAAGTTTTCCAACATATATTATTTTTTTCCATGTGAAAAAATGAATTTCGATAATGTTACAAACAAAAAACTTGAACATTTAAATATAAAATTATAAAGACAGAAATCATTAGAAGCAGTAGTGATGGCATTTTAACCGGTTCCACAAAAACCGTTATTTGGGGTTTGTATCTGATTGTATGGATGATTGGTAACTAATTTTTTGCTATTAGATGAGCAACTATGGGTACTAAATAACATATGTATCTCAGTATTCAATCATAACAATGTCGTACAATACGATTAGATACAAAAATCAAATAACTGTGCCATGAAAAACCGATTAAAATAATGTTTCGACCATCAGTGATAAGTAGATAAATTTATTTTTCTGCAAACTTTACGGCAGGTAATTGATATCTATACGAACGAAACTCTGTCGCGCGTGCAATTTATATGAGTAGGTATATGGAACTGTCTGGAACAGTTATTTATATGAAAACCTACAGTGTCCGCTTAGATTTTTGTAAAATTATAACACCCCTAAAAAAATACTCTTGCAGCACAAAACCACTATTCTATTTCTATTTTCAATCCAAGAATTTGGTAAAACAATGTTCAAAATCAGAATATACCATACAAATGATTCATACAGAATTTTAAGTCAATTTTTGTCTATCATACGTCATTAGTCGCCGTTTGTAAATTTGTGGAAGAATCATAATCGTCAATAGCCGAAAGAGGGGTGTGAAATTTTTGGATGCAACGAAATGCGTGCGGAAATTTTTTACACCATGAAGTCAGTTCACCAATTAAATTCTTATTTTTGTCGAATACTTTGAGTTGGAACATAACTATACAGAATGCTCTTATATACTAACTATAACCTGTCAAAAATGGCGGTACACCCATGAAATAGTAATAACGACTTTAATTGAAATATTTGAACATTTTTTTGTATTTCCCCTGCGGGCAGTTAATAGACGTATTATTTCAATCCCTGGCGATTGTGCTGGATGTAACATGAAATGGTTCGCGCCTTTGCTAAGCCCTATTATAAATTTATATTATTTTTTGGCGGTCCACGGAGAGGCGGCGTTAGCAACATGCGTTAGGCGGCCGGTTCGGGTTTTCTGGCCCGGGGTTCAAGCCTCGTCTCCGGTCGTTTAATTTATTTTTTTTAGCCATGAATTCGAACGAAATTACCGACGTTATACTAAGTTACGGACGGACAGACGGACAAACAGACAGACAACGAAATTATTGCGTTTGATTTCGGCTCTTAGTTAAGTCTGTGAAAATGGCGCTATCTAGATTAGCGTCTTAATACTTAACATTAGTGATTGACATTACTTAATGAATTTTTCCTACTTATACCTCTTTATTATTTTTTGAGCTATCTGTGACGGATATCACGAGTATATCGAAGAAAATTATACTTTTTTTGTACCTAATTTTATACACCTCATCTTTAGAGAGAATTATATATTTTGATTAATGGTCAATATCAATGACATACGCGATAAAGTAACGATGAAATTATAAATTTTAATTTTCACTGAACTGAAATAGTAAAAAAAAAAATCCAATTATTAAAAAAATGTCATTTATTAATAAAACATAAAATAATTGTTTCGTTTTATTTAAAAAGAATTTTAAAATCATACTAATTTTGAAAACGGGATGAGATCAGCTCGGATAAGAAGTTGTGGAAATATATTTTTTTGGATTTAACTTCTTACGTGTGTACTTAAGTAGCATTTTTTTTTTTAAATAGAGATGTGAACATGAAACTCGTGTCACATCAATATTCTGACTATTTTTAAATTAAGCTAAACGCTTGTGCTATGAAAATAGGACTAACTTGCTTGTCTGGAGTGAGATTCGAACCTGCGACCTTTGGGTCACGAGGTGAGAGTCCTAACCACAAGACCAACAAGCAATATTTTTCTTATTATGAATAACAAACAATATTGAAAATTCAAATCAAATTAGAATCGGTTCTCACGTGGATTAACACAAAAGTTGAAAATCTGAAAATTTCTGTTCTCGGTGGAGATATTTTAGTTCGGACATAGGACGCAGGAAGATATGGAGACATGTGTTAAAATAATTTATAAGCAGAGCATATTTTGGGTACGTCTGTACAGCGTATTGACTTTACCCGGTCTAATATTGAGTCAGAGTCTTACTGTCGGTGGAACGCAAAGATATTAAAGGCGTGTTACATGTTTTTTACATACATTTTCGATATTATCGCTCATTTACATAGGCTATCTAATGACCTTGCGAGAAAACCCATACTGCGTTTATATTCGTAATTCACAGACTGTACACATGCGTATCAGAATTATTTTTTCAATCTCTTATTGTTAATTATTTTTATTTATATAAGAAAACATATAGTCCAGTTTGATGTATAATGTTTCTAAATAGTGTTTTAATTGTGACCAGTGAAGTTTCCTGGGATTAACAAATAATGGAATATAATTAAAAATTAAAACTTACTAAAAACAGCAGTAGATTAAGAATGTAACAAAAAGAAAATAAATTTAAAAGAAATAAGGCACCAAAAAAGACAATGGGTTCGGAAATTTCAAAATATCTATTTTTATTTTTTATTTAATAGTGCAACATGTAAAGAATATTATTCCAAAGTTTCGAGTGAATTGGAGTAAAATTCTAAAAGAGAGATACTTTGGAAATTACTCGAATAGACTTGGTTGACTGGGAGAGTCGCAGGTCCGAAAATCAGATCGCAACGACTCAATTTTCAAAATTTTAAAATTAAACTTTTGTTTGAATTTTTCTCTTTTGCATAGTTTTTACAGAAGTTTGAATTAAATAGTTATTTAAAAAAATACATTAAAAAAAATTGAATACATATAAATTAACAATACATAAAGAACCAAAGAGTAATATTAAATAATAATAATAATTCTCAATGTAACATTGTTCATCACTGATGGTGTCTGGCGCAAAACACGATGAAAAATCATAAAAAAATAATAATTATACATGTAACAATGTCCATCACTGATGATGTCAAATGGCGCAAAACACGATGAGGTATAAAAATCATAAACAAGAATAATCTTATACGAATAATCGTTAACGCTACTAGATGGCCCAAATATCGTTTGCACAAAAAGATGATGACAGTATTTCGATCGGTGTGAGAATCTTGCTGTGAGAAAAGTTGTAAGAATCACACCATCTAGAGTAGCGTAACATTTTGGAAGCGATAGTGATGGACATTGTTGACCATACCTATAAGAAAAAAGTTTATATACAGAATTATTTATTGTACTGTGGTGTAAAAATTTATGAAAGGTAGAAAAATGTGATGAGTGTAAATAAAATAAATACTATAATTATTGTAAAAATCTCTTCAATGCTTTAATGTCTTTGAAATGCATATTCTCTTGTTATGTTCTTAGCATTTTGGAATTTGCATCACCAATTTGGTCTCCGTACTACGAAATACATAAAAAGCGTCTCGAACGCATTCAGCAGACGTTTACAAAAGCGCTGAATTTCAAAAATCACGTCCATTTCGATAACTATGACGACGCATTTATACTTATGTACCACAAGATAACTACACTCGAAGACAGGCAAACGATAAGCGATATGAAATACCTTTACAAAATACTCAATAATCGCATAGATTCACCTGAAATTTTAAATTCGATACACTTTAATGTCCCGCAGAAACGAACAAGAGCACCACGCCTTTTCCACTTAAATCATTGGAGAACCAACTACGGTAAAAACTGTATTATTAACAGAATTCTAGATACCTATGACACTGCCTTTGCAGATCTCGATATTTTAAACTCGCGCGATGACATTTTTCTTCCCACACATGTGAACACAAACACGAACACATAAAAACGCATACACACACGTACACATAAAAACACTCAAATACATACACTCACACATGTTTTTTCTTATTTTTTATCGATCCTGGTATAATATTATTGTATATATGTGTTTTCTTTTAATTGGCCCAAGACTCTGTACATTAATTATTGTTTTTTTTCAAGATTGATTAATTATATGGCTGTAAGAAAACCAATAAATGATAATAAAAAAAATTAAATAGTATAGTGTTGTAGATTATAGATAATTTATTATAGATTGTATATAAATAACATGCTTTAAGAGTTTTATTGTATTTTTGATTATAGGAAGTAAATTGATATATTTAAGTTATTAAATAAAAATATAATGTTAATGTAAATATGTATTAATAATGAAATATATATAATGTAGTAAAAAAAATATTTAGACCATAAAATGTAAAATATTGGTTTATATACAATTCGTTATATTAACAAACTTAAGAAATAGTAGCTTATTGGTTCTGTGGTCAGGACTCTCGTCTCGTGATCCAAAGGTTGCGGGTTCGAACCTCACTCCAGACCAGCAAGCTAGTCCTATTTTCATAGCACAAGCGGTTATCTTAGTTTAAAAATAGTAAGAATATTGATTTGACACGTATTTCGTGTTACAACTCTATTTTATTAAATAATAATAATAATAATGTTACATAGGAAATGATGTGTGTACCTACCGACTTATCTAGTTAAGGAACGTGTCGTACATTTTGCGCAGCGTCCGAAATAGAAACTAAACAAATTTTGGTTTGGCTAAAAAAATAAACAAAAAACTTACAATGATGGGTTGGATATATAGACACACATATATTAATTTTATTACCTACCGCATATTTCAAAGCTGTCTGACTAAAATCGAGTGGAAATATACTGAAATAAACCGAACAAAGGACTGTCCCATTATAGAGAGATTATTCAATAGAAATGTTGAGAGATTATTCTGCTTCTGTGTACACGTATGTAGCGTAACGAAGCGATAAAGGTGGTGATTTGTTTCTTTGAAGTGGAACTTTACAATAGGGTGTATCACTATGGTGTATGGTGAAAAAAGGATTTTATTTTTGACGTTATAGTTATTATATTCATATTTGTTTATTTTAGGTAAAATTAACAGCATATTAACATATTACCAAATATAAAATAATGGATAGTAAAATTATGCCAATTACAAATTTCCCACTGAAGTAATTTATTAGAACATAATTTATTAGAATATGGTTATTTATTAAAACAAGTGTGACGTAGTAAAATAATTTTTTAAAATTATGTCAGTGTGGTGATAGTTTGTGTTAAATGAATTTGTGGATCTATAGATAAAGGAGTTTTGTTTTGAGTTGGTCTTACAAAGGGGGAGATGAAAAGTAGGTGAAAAGTATTATTGCGTGTTGGAATGTGGAAAGATATTCGTTGAAGAAGTTCCGGACTATCAACTAGATTGTGTGTTATTTTGATTAACATCACACAAAGTGTCAGCTATGTATCTTCGACAAATTAGAGTCTGCATGTTAAAAAACTTTGAAGAGTCTTCATTGCTTAAATGAGATCTAAATGAGCGAAGGTCTAAGTATCTTAGGAATCTGTTTAGGATGCTTTCAATTCTATTTTTGTGTAGTGCATTACCTGGATTCCACACCTGAGATGTAAATTCTAAAATACTATGAAAGTGTGAGAAAAGTTACATTGCATTTATAGCTAAAAGGAAATGAAAAAAAATGTTGTGATTTCGATATAATTTTGGCTCGCTCAAATAAGCCAAATATTCTGAAAATTGTGGATTTTAGTGATTTTTTAGAGGTGATAAAAGTGTTGTTTTATTTAAATATCTTTTGATTAAATTACTTAAAATATACATATATTATGTAACAATATAAAATTTTCTGAAAGTTTTGTGTTTCATTACAAAAAAGAAACATTTGAGATTGATCGAACAACGGTAGTTATTAAACTGTAACAAACTGTCAAAACAAATAATGTACAACTCCTGTTCTAGGCAACTTGAAACAGCAGAAATTCGAATGCTTAGATGGTTGGCAGGAGTAATTCGCATTCGTAGTAGCCTGGGTGTCAGGAACATAAACAGTAAGCTGGAGGAGTGACAGTTGAGATGGTATGGGCACATAAGACGGAGACCACCAGACTACATGGTAAAGCAGGCAATATCTATTATATTCTACCGTAATTATACGATCTTTCTGGCCGACTTTGATTGATCGTTGACCGTTTCGGATCTCATTGTAGTTGCATCATCAGGGTTGATGTGTTGTGCAACAATTTTACAACACATGACTGCAAGAAAATTCCATCGAAACTTCCAAAAACACTTCCGAAAACTTAAGAAGGATCCAGACCCGTTTAGAATACTCCGAAACATTCTCCATCAATCTAGCATTACGCCCAGAAAAGTGGAGATAAGTCAAGCAATTTCGAAAATATTCTAGAAACTCAAGCACACGAATATCAAACGGCCGCAGGTATTGAAATTGCCGCGGGTGGCCGAGCGAGCAGTTGTGTTTCTGTTTTGACAAAATCCTATCTCTGAAAACTACATGAAGTGATCGACCGAAAGAACTATTTATATTTAAAAAAATATGTTTAAGGGAGACGCTGGTTCATTTTAACAAAACAATGAAAAATATTTCCTATACCATTGATTTTAGTATTCAGCGGTGAAAGGGTAGATCTTAAAGATACGCCGATGTCGTTCAGAAAGTTTTCCAATCGGTTTCGTTGAGAATGTTTGAACAACACTGGACTAATGGAAGCTCAACTGAAAGCTTAGCCCAAATGAACTCGCGATGTTAATGAAGAATTTACCCAAGTTACTTTGACATTAATGAATTGCCTTCTATTATTAATTGACAATTCTCAGGAATTTACATCTTCTAAGAGAAGGATTGATTAACCTTCAATTTAAGGAAGAGTTAAAAGATTTAAACCGAATGGTACATTGGCAAATTAAACGAAGAAGTTGTTAATAAAATTTTGTGGTACAGAATGATTATTTTAATTAACGCTAAATAAAACTTTGAAGTAAATACGATTAATTCGTCATTTCTTTAGTTTACTTTATTAACGTGTTTTTATATTCATGTAATATATTCATAAAAAAATAATAAAAAAACTCATGTGATATGTGAAAGTCATGTATAATGGTATTGTAAGCTTTGCTTTCTACAGAGTCTAGTGAAACAGAATATTAAAAGTACACCTAAAACGAATTTATTTTATGTATAGTATTCAAATAAATAAATAAATAAATAAATAAAAAACTTACAATACCAAAGAATGCTGTCAATCTATTCCGGTAGAGGAGCGGATCGCGTAGTGGGGAGGGTTTTTCATTCATTAATGGGAATAAGCCTTATATTGGAGACGTCTCGTGTCATTCGAAGTGTTATTTCAAAAGTTAATTACTATTTCAACGGAATCCAAATTGTTCACTCTAAATCCTTTGTGCGGTACCAAGTGACGTAGTTTTAATTTACGCCTGCTGAAAGAATGATTGGTAGCAAAAATAGGGTTGGCGAATTCCGAGATATTATCATATTTTTTTAATAAATACATACATAAGTAAAAAATTGAAAGGAGGTCACTATTTATTAAACAAAATTAAATTAAAAATATATTTTTATTTATATTACGTAATTAAAAAAATTTTTTTTTTGCATTCATTTTTGATTTTTCTCATTCCTTTTTTTCTCATTATTTTATTAACAGTTGCTTGAAATTGTCATATTCTGGACTTGTCGAACCTGTCAATGATTTTTAGCCAGGATTTACTTCGTATTCCAGAATCTCTTCTGTTTGCAATTTTACCATGAATGAAAGAATGATAAAGTTTTCTCACCGGAACAAATCTCATCGGAGAGAAGCTCCGGAAACAAATGAAGGTGTACAGGTAGAATATCAAAAGAAAATCTGTAAACGCGCAACGGCGGTCCAAACAATCTAATAGCAGATACCTGACGACCTTCTTTGTGTGGAAAACTCGTAATGTAGATACCATCTGTGACAATCGCACAAGGTTACTGACAAGGTGGTATTACTGTGATTGAAGTATTGCGATATCAACCTAATTGTTCAACCTGACTCAGCAATATTGCCATAACAACAAGACGACATGGCGCAATTGTTTTTCGACAACACTTTAATTGCAACACGGATTGAGTCAATTATGCACCATTAACAAAAATATTATACACTTTGAAAAAAAGAAAAATTTATTCTGTTGCAAACAATAATTATCATAGTATGCGTGACCGAGTCGCTACAATACCTGTATAAAAGTTCATGTAAATAATATTGTATCACATTCATACGTGAATTTTAATTTTGGCCATAGTTGCGCAATACTATCACGAGATCATGTCGGTGAGATAAAAATAAATCAGTCAAATTAATTAATGTTTTATTTAACAACAAAAGTCACTAGATACAAATTTAATTAAAGAACTTTTCCTAAAATTAAAAAAAAAATTAAACGCTCGGTATGTACTTTCTTAATTTATTTGGATAGCTACACTGAATCGTTTTGCTTTTGTAGAATCGCCGAAATGTCACAATAAACCTATGCTGCCGCACGTCTTGCGCGCATTTTTATACTCTCGATTTTCTTTAAGTTTTATATTTATTTTTGTGTTCTCCGGATACTACCAGCACTTTCAAATTCACTGTAAAACGACCATAGCGCTGTAAAATCCTCTAATCTCTTTAATTTATGTATAAAGTTTAATCTACAGTCTTGATAGACTTATTAACTACTCTTTCCAGTCTTATTCCATCTGTATCCAGCCCGCCATCGTCCGTTCTGTAGTTTTAAATAAATAAGTTGCAGAAATAATTAATCAAATTTTTTAATTCAATTAGGTAGAAGTTTTTTCTTCCGAATACCCGTTTTGTTCTAACTTGAACAAGTTTTAATTTAAATTAAAAGTTTTTTATCTAATGCAACAAAAATAGCGAGGCGATTTTTTTATTATATTTTAACTTTGTGAAACTCTACTCTTTCAAAGTATTTCGTTAAAAGCGTTTTATGTTTAACTGTTGCTGTTTTCAAACTCAAGTGATCAGATAATCTATAGATTAGACGACGATCACTTAAAGGGTAGAGGGTTCCTTAAGAGGGATCTTTGAAAGTACGTACTAGGGGCGAGCAATTTATTTGATCGTTAGTTATGAAAATAAGAATATTAAATAAACTAGCTGCAACCCGTAAAAAACGACGAGATATTGGTTCACATCTTCGCTAAGCCCTACTATATATTTAAGGTATCTTTTTGACGCTCCACGGAAAGGCGATCGTAGCAACATGCGTTGAATGTTCGGATTTGGTGGCCCGTGGCTCAAGCCCCGTCTCCGGCCGTTTAATTTCGTTCTTTAGCCGTGAATTCGAACGAAATTACGGGGATGGACAGACAGATACTACAGACAGACGGACGGGCGGAATTCCAGAAAAGGAAAGTATTATGTTTAATATTTATTTAAAAAAATATAATATATATATATATTTTTTATTATTTGATATTTAAAAAAATAGAGTACAGGGAATACCTACGTGCCATATCAATATTCCTTCTATTTTCAAACTAAGCTTAACGCTTGTGCTATGAAAATAAGCCTAGCTTACTGGTTTGAAATGAAGATCGAACCCCGCTACGATCACTAGATGACTAGATAAGTATCTTAACCACTAGAACAATTAGCTACTCATCTTAATAAACAAAATTGTTTCAACTTACCTAGTCTTCATACTCCAAATCTTCTTTGCTGTCATATAAAACATCCTTTAGTATTTTGAAAACCTCCGTTTAAGTTTGAAAACATTTTGAATAAGTATGGTCACGATCTTTCTTAAACTCTCCCGAATCCCGCTTCTGACGCCAACTATAAAATCACACACGTCCATGCCCAAAATCACATCATCTTCTAGGTCAGCCTCTAATAGCGTGTGATCTAGTTTCACTTCTCCAAGTATCACAGGCACAGGCTTAGCGATATATTTGGGTGGCTCTTCCTGTACCTGTTTTTACAGCACTAGATTACTTGGCACAGCGGATGATATGCTTATGTTTCTTTGAACAATAGGTTTGGTTGCTCCGGTATCGACAAGAATATTGACTTTTTGCCAATTCAGGTATCCTTCCACTTAAAGACGATTGTGATTTTTCTTAATTTATTCTTCATCTTCTACCCCTTATCCTATTGGGTCGGGGTAGTTGCACCACATAAAAGGTTCCAACTTTTCCTATCTTGGGCTTCGCTCTCCACGTCAGCCAATTTAGTTGCAACCTCGCTTTGCAGCAGTCCTCCACCTGTTTCCGACAGCTCCTCCTAGGATGGTCCCTTGGTCTTCTGCCTTCTGGTCTTGCCTGGTATGTCCGCTTTGGTAGTCTATCTGCCGGCATCCGCAACATATGTCCCAGCCACCGTAACTGTGATTTATCGGTAAACTTCAATAAGGGTTCTACTTCTAGAGATATTCTCTTATTTGAGTATTTCTGATTCTACTATTTCTCTTAGAAATCCCATCAGGTTTGTAGCCTTGAGTGGGGTCTTTCGGTTAAGATCCAGTGCCCGTGGCCGTACACTAGGGTTGGCCTGAAAACTGATTTGTATACGAAACGGAAATGTATTTCACGGGGGCTGGGGGTTGGTCAGCAAGCATGTGCCCCACACACTAGCTAATGTTAGTTTTCCAACTAGCCTAGTCATTATGAGCTTCGTATGGTTCGTTCTAGAATCTTCTAAATCTAGTGCAAAAGCTGGTAGATTGCCGTAAAATCGTAGATTCCGTGTAATTCTTTCCGATTACCACCTTGTTACCGTATTTTCGTGCCGCAAATATTTTTTTAGGTCATAAATTATACCGCAGTGAAATTATAACTTACGCTGGAAAGAAAAAAAATGTTCCCATTATACAGTTTTTTGATGAACACTTATTTATCAAAACCCGCATAGTAGCCCTATCGCTGCTGAACGGTACCATAATACCCGTTTTTTACCTGAACGTACCTATATTTCGAAATATTTTGCCGTAGGATATTAAGTCGGCACTTAAGGTTATTTATTATCTTTATAGTTATTTAAGAGCAAAAGTTTTGGCAATTTATAAAGGATAAAATATAGGGAAATGAAATGAATTCACCCATAGCTTAAAATACATTTATTATTTTAAATTCCTTAAGTGAACTATAGATGCGACTTAATATATTTTAAATTAATCAAATCAGCATTTATTATTGATATAAAAATTCTTGAATCATACAAGGTAGCTGATATTTAATAACATAATAAGAAGTAGACATAATAGATATAGCCTACCTACATAATTATACCGTATACGCCAATCGGCTCCCGCAGCACAGTGGGTATGACACTGGCCTCTAACACCAAGGGTTCCGGGTTCGATTCTGTGTGAGATCACAATTAATCTATGTGATTAACTCAAGCCTGGTGTTTTATGATGTGTGTCGTTTCTGAAATCGGGCCTCTTTGCGTATTTTGGGTAATTGTATACGTACTATAATTAAATATCTTATTATAATTAAAAAATGATATAAAAAAATGAAATGGCAATTTGCAGGCTACATCTCTCAGAGACCGAACGATCGCTGGATCAATACACTCGTCAGTGGTATCCGTGGGGCCTTCATCCAGCAGTGGTATGAAAACGGCTGATAACGATAATGAAATCGTAGTTTTAATTCCTTTTTATCTGCTTTTAGATTTGTTTTATTTTTGATTCGATTTTATTTAATCTTATTTAATTTCATCGTTTTTTACAAATTCATAGAATATTGTTTTTTATTCAATCTGTTTATTGATATAATATAACCATGATTTTTGTTTAACCTTTGAGTGAGCACGCTGCATAATTGTTTGTCATTAGTACCATGTTTTACGTCGTATCTCGTATTTACGTAGCAGTATAGTTAGGATCTCGTATCTTATTTTAAAGTAGCAGTATAGGTAGAATTTTTACTAGATATATTTTATTTACTAAATGTGCACAAAAATTTATCAATAAATAATTAAAACTTTATCATTAATCGTAACGTAAGCTTGTGTTACGATTTATGATTAAACAAGATAAAGCTGCCAAAGTCTATAAAAAGTTATATCATATTAATAATATAATCACACTAAAACAGTTAAAAATATAAAGCAAATTTAAAATGTGCAATGGATTACTGAGCGTAAATGAACGAAGTCCTGGATATTGTAATTGATTATATATAATATAACCAATATACGCGATAGTCATCACACTATAATAAACTGACAATATAATCAGTACATAAATCGTCACCATAAACAAATTATACAATGTTTAACAGAGCTAGTCCACAATACTGTATAGGTGGATTCCTGTCTCAATTATGAGTCGAAAATTTTCAAGCTACCATGACCTAATATCAATAGTTATGGAGGTATGCGACATCAAATTTTGCATTTTTTTTTATATTTCAATATTTCTTTATTTTTTGCAAAACGTTGGACTATCATTACAGTAACTAATATCTCATATGAAAAATTCATTCCCTTTAATACAGGTCAAATAAAATGACTCAAACCTTTCAATTCCAATTGGAATTTTTCAGGGTTTTTATTTTTTTGTTTACGTTTTATTGAAACGGTTGAATTTTTCGTAATCGATATAATTTACAGTAATGATTCATCAATGTTTGTAAATAATAAGTCAGAATATTGAAAAAACAAACATAACGATTGATATTAAGTCATGGTTGCTTGAACATTTTCGATTCATAATCAAGGCAGGAATCCACCTGTAAAGTATTGTGGACTAGCTCTGTTACACCCTTTATATAAAATATTGTTCTAAATAAAGATCATGTTTCAAATTCGTCGTAAAATTTATAACATCACGTACGCTTTAAGGTTAAATTTAAATATTTTATTATTAATTAGTAAAACATTTAATCTTTCCACGTGACTTTATTTGAACACGAGACAGAGACATTTTCCTTTTCACTTTTGTCTGTGCTCCATATCAAATTATATCACTCTGATATTTCTTGTAGACAGGAAGCAATTCCGTTGATGTATTCTTGTTTTTTCGACCAATCACGTCTCGTCAGTTTGCTGAAGATGCTCCGATAGAGTCATTTCCAGCGGAAATTGACAATTTGGGCGACATCTCTCGGCTTTCGCTCGAAGCTTTTGGGCACGGTAAATTGACTGCCAGTTTGTTCTTTTATAATGTTTTCTTGAGTAAACACACCGTGTAAACAGACTATAAATTCATGGTTGTATTTAACAGCGGAGATATGTATTTATTCTTAGATTTTGTTTATTGTCTTAAGCATAATGAAACAAAAAAGAACAATATTTTTTATCATTATAATTTTCGTCTCCTTTTCCTAAGAAGGTGAGGAGAGGTAGAATTTTGACAAGGCGCTAATATTATCCTCTGTCTTGCTTCGTTTCCAATCGAGACAAAAGTTTTCATAAGTAGCTGTTCATCCGTCTCTGAGATAACGATTAAGAATATTATGTTTCTGTCGATCTCAGCGTCTTGAAAAATGATAAACGATCTCATTAACGCATTTTTTTTTTATCTGATAGTATCTGAGTGTGAATAGCCTAATTAAAGTGTAAAGTGGAATTGAAAAACAATGAAGTGTTCACCACCTGCTTAGACTGCAGGAATAAATTTCATATTACATGCATTGGCATTTCTGAATCAATGTACCGTAAAATGACTAAAGACCGACGCAACTCAATTAAATGTTTCAATTGCATAAATCAGCCCGGATCACCTACCTCAAGCGAATCTACGAAAGATCCCATGACTCAAGTACTAAAAGAAATACAAACAATACGCGCAAATCTGCAACAGTTCAGCGACATAAGAAATGAGATCAGTGAACTTCGTAAGGAATTTTCCGCTGTAACAACTGCCATGCAATTCTTCAATAACAAATTTGAAGAAATGGACGCAAAAATATGTTCCTATGACGAGAAACTTAAAAGGCTGGACTCAATGGAGGCGGAACTCTCAGACATGCGCGCTCACGTCATAGCCATGGAAAACAAAATTAGTGACAACGAACAGTGGTCGCGCCTTCACAATCTGGAGATAACAGGTGTACCAGAACGTAAAGGCGAACTCTTGAACGACATTGTCATCAACATTGGAAAAGTAGCTGGAATCGACATTTCCCAACAGGACATCGAATTCTGCACACGAGTGGCTCCACGCTCCAGCGACAAAGGAAGACCAAAGGCAATTATATTAAAACTTTCCAGAAGACACTTAAAGGATAGCATCATTACAGGAGTCAGGAGGAACAAAGGAATTACCACTCGCGATTTAGGTATACCCGGAGATGCTCACAGGGTATTTGTGAACGATCACCTGACCCCTGGCAATAAAGTGCTGCTACACAATGTGAAATCCGTAGCGAAAAGCGCGGGATTTCAATATGTTTGGGTGAAACATTGCCGCATATACGTTCGACGAAACGACGAGTCTCCTCCTATCGCGATATTTCGGGAAGTGGATATAAAAAAGATCAAATAACATTTACTGTGTGTCTCTTAATTAGAGGAATGAATTTCATGTTTACACTAGGTTTTAACTGTACTATTTGTTGTCCATATAAACTGTCTCCTCAAGACACTCACACTCACAATGCACGCGAGGATTTACACGCTTCACAACATAAATATCATCTCCTTTCCCTGCTGAAACCTTTCCAAATTGATGTAGATGAAGAATCTTGTATCCACACAGCGAGTCAGTGTCAGATCATATCCATAGAGATAAAACATTTTGAAACGTCAAAGTTTATTTTGAATAAATGTAAATGTGTACCTTCACGCATCAACACTGTTCATTCTTATGTTGATAAATGTAAAGGTATACCTCCACACATCAACCCTTCTGTTGAAATGTCTAATATACTACAACGCAAATGCACACTTTTTACATTTAGTATACACTCACACCACCTTAATACTATTTTTTGCACTCTTAAATACACACTTAGTTATATAGAGACATCCCGACAAACATATGAACACTTACACACTACACTCAAAACCAAAACATCAACTCCGTTAGTAAAGTGGATAGCTCTTCCCGCTATTAGTACACCTACTCGAATACGTTATTTTTTAATTTTAATTTTTTTTAGATTTATTACTTTATACTGTTGTAACCGGATAATTAGCCGCTTACAAACTAATATTTATTTTATTCGTCCACCATGTCCATAACCATATATTACCAGAATGTTAGAGGCCTTCGTACCAAAACAACAACAATCCTTCAAAACACATATTCAAATGACTACGATATAATCGCCCTTACGGAATCATGGCTCAATAAAGGCATTAGAAACGAAGAGCTTTTTGACTCCCGTTACAGCATTTATCGCAGAGATCGCGACTATGCCTCAACCGGTCAACGCCTTGGCGGTGGTGTAGTTTTAGCTGTTAAACATGAACTGATCAGCATTGCTCGGCCGGAATGGCAATCCTCCGCTGAAGACATCTGGGTCACAATTCGTTCTAAGGGCTCATGCCATCCTGTTCATATATGTTGCGTATATATCCCTGGTGGGACTCATTATCAATACCTCATGGAAAATTTCCTAAATATGTTAACAGATGTGGTATCAAATAACCCTACGGACTCATTTATTATTTTAGGTGATTTTAATCTTGCTGAAATTACATGGATAAAATCTACATCATCTTCACATTATGAAGCAATTAATCATTCTACACATAACAGCAAGTATTTCATAGACTGTATGCATTTTCTAAACCTGTCTCAATTTAACGGTGAACCAAACCCAAGTGGCCACATTTTAGATCTAGTTCTGTCTAACTTATTAACATCAGTCGTAGGTAATGATGACCCGCTGGTTCCGGAAGATACACATCATAAAGCCATATCCATTAATGTTCCATTCCAGGAAAACCCTGTACTGATAAATACAAAAAGGAAAGTTCTTCTTTTTAATCGTGGAGATTACGATTCTATCAACTACGCTCTTGAACAAGCTAATTGGGAATCTATTTTCTCTAATCATCAAATAGAAATTGCTCTTGATAACTTGTATAACTTCTTAAAAAGTCTCATTAATCTTTATGTTCCTCATAAATTTACTTGGAATACGAAATATCCCCCATGGTATAACGCCTCCCTTATCAAGATTACCAAAGAAAAATTTAAATATTTTTGTAAATATAAGAGATTCAAAAACCAAGCCGACTATGATACATTCTCTCTCCTACGCAAACGGCACAAAGATTTATGTCGCGAATCCAAATCACGTTACTTAAACAACATTGAAACTAATATCAACTTAAACACAAAAAACTTCTGGAGCTATGTCAAAACGTGTAATAAATCTCAAGGTGTCCCAAATTGCATGTTCTTAGGAGATAGGAAGGCTAATAATGGCACGGATATAGCAAACTTATTCTCGGAATATTTTAGCTCAGTTTTTAGTACACCGAATGATAGACCTACCATTACGCCCATAATTAACCACGAAAACCACATAACTAATATATGCAGTATTGAAGTGACAGAGGAAATTGTACTAAAATATCTTAAAAAAATTGATATTCACAAAGGTGCCGGCCCGGACGAAATACCCTCAATCTTTATTAAACGATGTGCACACAATCTAGCCTTACCCCTCTCTTTAATTTACAATCGTTCTCTAACAGAATGCACTGTCCCTCTTATTTGGAAATCTGCATATGTATCTCCTATCTTCAAGAATGATAAAAAAAATGATGTAAAAAACTATAGGCCTATCTCCAAACTTTGTATATTTAACAAAATTTTTGAAAAAATAATCTATGACCAACTGTATCCAGCTCTTAAGCCTACCTTGAATATTAATCAACACGGTTTCATTAGTGGTAAATCTACAACCACAAATCTTTTGACTTTCGTAGAATACCTCCAAGATAACTTAGATAACAGAATACAAGTAGACACTATCTACACCGACTACAGTAAAGCGTTCGATAGGGTTGATCACTCAACACTGTCAAACAAGCTTTTAAAGATAGGTATTCACGGCAATCTTTATCGTTGGCTTACTTCTTATATCTCCAACCGTAGTCAAATTGTAGTGGTTGCAGGGTTTAAATCTAACACTGTTGTTGTAACATCTGGAGTACCTCAAGGCAGTCTGCTGGGACCATTGCTATTTAACATTTATATCAATGATATAGGTGATTGCTTTCTAAACTCAAAAACTATCCTATATGCAGATGATATGAAAATTTTTTCTCCCATAAACTCACTAGAAGATTGTCGAAGGCTGCAAGATGACCTACATCGTCTGAACACGTATTGCAATGCCCACAGCCTGGAAATAAATGTTTCTAAATGCTTCGTTGTACGCTTTACAAGAAATAAAAAGGTATTCTCTAATGATTATTCAATTAATAATATTACATTATCTACCAAATCCGAAAGCAAAGACCTTGGGGTGATACTTGACAGTAAATTAAATTTCAACAAACATATCGATTATATAGTCACCAACGCATCATCTATGCTTGGTTTTGTCATACGCACATGTAAACATTTCAAAAATATCAGTACCCTCAAGACACTTTATTTCTCATACGTTCGTAGTATTTTAGAATATGCATCTCAGGTGTGGAATCCAGGTTATGCAGTACACGAAAATAGAATTGAAAGCGTCCAAAACAGATTCCTAAGATACCTAGACCTGCGTTCATTTAGATCTCATATAAGCAATGAAGACTCTGCGAAGTTTTTTAACATGCAGACCCTAACTCGTCGAAGAAACATAGCTGACGCGGTGATGCTATTCAAAATAACACACAATCTAGTTGATAGTCCGGAACTTCTTCAACGAATATCTTACCACATCCCAACTCGCAATAACAGACATTCACCTACTTTTCATCTCCCCTTTTGTAAGACCAACTCAAAACAAAACTCCTTTATGTACAGATCCACAAATTCATTTAACACAAACTATCACCACATTGACATTTTCAACGCAACAATAAGAAACATAAAACAAACAATATCTACACTACCGCACCCAAACTAATTTGTACATTATATCTTCCCTTCTACTCCCGTCCCACATTCCCCTCCACCCTCTCCATTCGCTATTAATGTATGTTAAAGTAAATTTTTAAATTCAGTGGAAAATTTTTAAGATTGTTTTGCTGTTAACTTTTCCCAAAACAAAATAAATAAATAAACACACAAATACACACACTCACACAAACTCACTATTGGACATGTTTTTTCTTATTTTTTATCGATTGTATATATGTGTTTTCTTGTAATTGGCCCAAAACTCTGTACATCAATTATTGTTTTTTTCAAGATTGATTAATTATATGGCTGTAAGAAAACCAATAAATGAAAATAAATAAATAAATAAATAGATATTGTTGCGGGATCATGCCTGTCGGAGGCAAATGAAGCACTTGAGTCACTAGAGACAATTTTAATCGGAGCACCGTTTCTTAAATATTTCACGCCGGTTCACACTAATTCAAGTCATTTGTTTCCAAACGCCTGTTAAGTACTCCCTTATTTATTGTCGCCGTCTGCACTCGCTGGTCATCAGAGAATTGCTGAAATGTCACAATAAACAACTTTCCGCGCGCCCGCCCGATCGCCTTTTATACACAACTAGCTGTGCCCGCGCGGCTTCGCACGCGTAGATTTTTTGTACACTGTTTGAATCATTATATAACTTTCACGAACCTTCTAGAACATTCTCCTTCAAGAAATTTCAAGAAATTTATTGAATGTACAGAAACCTTCTAGACACACCGACACATTCCGCCACTCAGTTTAGAACCTTAAAGAACTTTCGGGAATTTTCTAGAACTTTCTTCTTCCAGAACTTTCTAGAGCAGGTTTTTCCGGAACCATCTAGACTCACCGACACACTCGGCGCGCCTATTTTGAAACAATCTGAAGCACTTGCGGCCTTCCCATAACAAAGCAATGTGCTTGAAAGCACATTTTCGTCACCCACTCCCATCCAAGCACAGCCACCCTGAAAATTGGCGGATAGGGAAACACGGGTTTCTTTTTACATATATATACATTTTGCAATGTATCTAGAAATGTATACTAGTTTCTCCATATTTGTAGTGATAATGAGAATAGACTAGTTAATGTAGACCGTTTGAGAGACTTCGATAATGCGCACATAGGCTCTGGTGACAATGTCGTAACGATATCGTGGCGGTGGAACATGAATCGACAAATAGAACCCTTGAAATAAATTAAAGTTATTTACTGACCAAAATCACTGAATGCGAATTTTATTGGAGCACCATTCTTTAATTCATCCAATTTTGCAATAATCTTTAATAATCACTCGTCTGTGAAATTCTTTTTACTCGACTTCGCAGAATATTCGCATGTCTTTTGAACACTTTATCACTATTGAGCCCTCGATAGGTACTCTCTTAATTTATTGTTGCTGGTCACACTAAATCACCTCTTTGATTTTTGGCTTCACTTTATCTGTGTTATTGCTGAAACGTTGCCACAAAAACTGTTGTTCCGCGCGCGCTTTCCACGTAATTTAGAACCGCTCGAGTTCCAGAAACTTCTGGTGTATTTTGGTTATATTAGTTCTTCCAGAATATTCCAATGCGGCCGGAAACCTTTGATTATGTGATTATTCAATAAAAATATATGTATATTTTTACTACAATGATTGAAATAAAAATGTCTGTAGTAAATTTAGCGTCGGAACGAATACGGTTTTTCGTTATATTTAGGTATAGAAATAAAACTGATATGAATCAACAGGAACAGAAGGTGAAAGACCTGGAACTTTTGAGTAAATCAAACATTGGAGGACAACTCTGTTAAAAGCTTCAACAGTCGAAGAGCGTGCATGAGAAGATGTATGATTATAGTTGAAGCAGAAGTTGTATGCTAGCATAGAAGAGTGTGTCATTATATCCACTCTGCCCATCTCTGCGGAGAAACAGCGTGATGGTTAGTGAGGTAGTTCTGCTGAAGTCAAATTAGAGATTGAGCAATCTTTATCCGCAAAAAATTAGTACCTACTCCAGTCAGGTTCTCAACCTTAGATTGCGAATGAGAGTATTTAGATGCTACTGTATTCAAATAGAAAATTCAAATTTAACGCTTACAATAAATGAATTGATAGAATTATGAACAAGGATGTCGTGATTCATATGAATAAAATTTTAAAATGTGAATAAAACTATGTCATTTCTCTAATTGAGTTTTATTATGCCTTCATTGTGCTACTCGAGTTTCGGGAGCTACAGAACCACTCATCGACAGGTAATGTATTAAACAAAAAACATTAAAATATATAAGACATGGTGACGGAGATAACTTTACTGATGTAAGGCGGAAAGGTGGTTGTAATAGGAATATTGAGAGGAAAGGAGAAAAGTTGGTGAATGTGATATTAAGGGAACCTGAAATTTAGATAAAATTTAATCTAAACTCAGTAAAAATATCGCAAAGGATCATTATTAAAGTAATACTAAAAAAATCTACGTTTTCAATAAAATATCCTTTTAAATTATTTCCAATACCAAGCGTAGATGCTATTTTCAAGCAAGTTTCCATATCGAAAATATGTAAAGAAAAAACCTTACAGAAAACCAAGAATAGTTTAAACTTATAAAAAATGAAAACCAAATCACAATGCGTAAATTAAAAACAACCCAAATGCAGAACCACTATATTTATAAAGCAATTAACTACAAAAATAATCTACCTATCGAGATACGCTGCATCGACAGCCTTTAGGTTTTAACTTATAGTTTTTTTCAAAATACTTCAACATATCATTATCAGATTACCGTATTACTAAACGACTCGCATATGTACCTATATACAAAATAAGAACTGACGCTCCCTCATCAGACTCAAGAGCTTCTCTTCACTGAGGTCTACATGACTACAAAGATTTTTAAAAAATGCAAATTTATTGTATGTATGTATTTGTACCTTATTAAAATAAATAAAAAAAATGATTGTGTGATTTTAAAATTAAAATAACGCTTGTTATAAACAAATAAGTGGCTTATTAAGGAATCCGTATTCGACATTTTGATAAAATTGTTTTCAGTGTAATTGGTAATTTTAATATCCTTGCTCAGTGATATATTTCTTTGTTACTTCCTGCTGAATTTCCCCTACTGCGAGGCGGAGACCCACTCTATATTTCTATTTTAAATTCAGTTTTGTTTTTATATTTTTCGGGAATTATAAAATGGTTTTTGAAATTGGTACGGTCTTGCGCGCACCATTTCGTGGTCCTATCGCAATCAAAATACTGATGTTAAAATATCGAAACTGACAGAATTTTTTAGACAATATCCTTAATTCAATAGCTAAATTTTAATACCAACCTCCATTAAACGGATAAAGTACGAAAACGGCAAGAATGCTTGAAATTCTCAAAATATCTGAGTAAATCAAATTTACTATAGAAGAGTCTTCATTTAGCGATCTCTTAATTATTTGTTCGAGATATTTCTCCACAACAATACAGTATCAAAAACTTTTGACACAGACTGTAATCAATACTAATTATTAATAATTATTGAAGAAAATTTTGATACAAATATTGCGTTGCTCCGTTATTAATAACTACCTTAATTACCGCCCGTTGTATAGATTCTAGTTAATTATAATTGTCCAATTAGGTAATGTTTGATTGGGGAATTTTCCGCCACTGTTTTGCCCTTAAGTTATCAAGGAATTCTTTAGAAGTCATGAAGAAATAGGCAGTATATTAATAATAATTATACGGATGAGATTATATTACTAGGATACTTTGATGTTATCAAAATGTTATCTTTAGTCAATCTTAATTGAAGAATATTAACGAATTAATTTGATATCATTGTGTTATATGATTGTATGTTTTTCCATATTTGCTTAAGTACTAGCTTAGTTATAATAATTATATGATGATTGTGAATTTACTTTGTGCATGCGATTGGGAAATTTTTAATGTTACTAATACCAATAAAAATTTATGAAACTAGCTGTGCCCGCGCGCACTAAGTTACTTAAAAATCTTCGCACGCGTAGATTTTTATGTAACTTAGTCATAATTTATTATTTGTGTATTAACCTTAACATATAGATATATGACTTTATATACAAATTTTGAGTTCTACAACTTAAAAAGTATTTGAATATCTCTTACCGTTAAGGCAGCGTTCGTAAAAAACGAATCACTCAACCATTTTTTCGTCGATTTTAATCAGTATGTATAATGCGGGGTAATGTTTTTATTTATAATTTTCATAATAATTATAAAAAAAAATATTATCAAAATTATAAATATTATAAAAATCTTTCAAAATATTACTCCATTCAAACGCGATGTGACTCGCGTGACGTATCAATTTTCCAGTGTTTGAAAGAATGCGTTACTTTTGTTTGGTGTAGGGCCGTAGTATTTTTACATCTGGTTACAATACAATACATAATAACCTTTTCTATCAGTTATTATGCACCAATACGCAAACAAAGCCGATGTAGATTTGTAAAATAACGATTTGTAGAAAAACGAAATTCTATATACGGCAATACTAAATATCAAATTAACCATGTGAATTGTAATTGTGACGTACATAGGCGTGACTTGTGAAATGAATTTTAATTTGAAAATCATTTTTATACTGAGTAAAGTGAAATTTCTCTTTTGTATGCCTGTAAGCATGTTCACATAAATAATCAATTATAGTCTAAATAATTATATCAATTTAATTAATTAATATAAAACCAAAATATTAACCTATTTATTAAATGTTTGAAAAATGAAGTACCTGCATTTATCTTAATATTTAATTATTTTTTTAAAAATGAGTTATTTAAATTAAATTTAAAAAAAAACTAACACTCTTGCACAAATTACATTCATTGTTTTTAACACACCGGTTTCGTTCCTACTGTAATACTGTCTGTACTCATTTGGACGGACGCACAAAACTCCACCTTCGTATCGAAAACGTTCAACTTTAAAAATAGTATGGTTTGTTATACAATTATCATCAATTAATTATCAAAGTGATTTTGAGAAAACCCTCAATATTCCCAACAAGGGAACTTTTCAACATTTTTAACGTCTCAAATATTAATCAAATCTATAAAAAATTTGCGATACTTCAAATTCACAAAATGTATATCAATAATAGAACATTTGGATGTTTTAGTAATAGACCGAGATCAGCTGGAAATATTTTGATACCTAAATGTAATACTAGCACAGCCCAACACCATTTCTCTTATCAAGGAGTATCATTCTTTAATGCTCTTCCCAATGAAATGAAGACGGAAAAAAAATTATAGAAAATTCAAGACTAAATTGAAAAATCTTCTACAAAAAACCGTTACAATAACGCAATGAAAAAATCTTATCAAAAACAATCTATGTATATTTTTAAATGTTATTACAATACCTTCTTAATTATTAATTTTTATAACTTAATTGAATGTTTCCTTGTGTATATCTTATTTACTTATTCTAATGTCTCACATTTTTGTATTGTTTATATCTTACTTACTTAATTGAATGTCTTAATTTTTATAACTTAATCTAATGTTTCTTTGTCTATATCTTACTTATTTAATCTAATGTCTTACACTAACGATTTCATTAATAATAGATATATACATATATGACAATGTCCCCTCTTTTAAACACGATAATAAATTCTCATTTAAAAGTGGGTAAGCGTGTAATATAAATGTGTACTAATTATATTATATTGAATACACTCTTAAGTTTGTACATTTACCAAATAAATTTAATAAAAAAAAAAATTAAAAATTATTACACGATAGGTATTTGTAAGTTTTTTCTAATTAATATTTATTTTCAACTTCTATTAATATCAAAAATTAAATACTATTAATATCAAAAATATCTTCATTAACTGAAAAACTTACCTACGTAATATCTTAAGTTTTATTTTTTTACGTCAACCGGTTTCTGATTAATCTGTGACTGGTGACGGTATTTTAACCGGTGATGCAAATTGTTTCTTGAGATTTATATCTGATTGTATCGGTGCAATTCGACAGGCAAGCATCTGTAGGTACCTACTATACATCGATATAATCAGATACAAATCTCAAATAACTGTACCACGTGTCGCTGGTTAAAATAACTGTTTGATCATCGCAAAAATTCTTATTTTATCGTAAAGTTTCTGTAATATTGTTTCTATATCATTCTTTATAAGTGAGTCCCTGAAACCACACCTGTATAGTTATGAAAAAAATGACCACCTGGTAAGTCAAAGGTCAATAAGAATTTTGAAATCATACTATTTTTGAAAACAGAATGAGATCATCTATTAGACAGGGATTTATGGACGGACATTCAAATTTATTATTTTTGGAAATGTTTTATACAGAAACAAAAAATGCACTCAAACATGTATGAATAATGCATATGTATTCATAAGCATAAGCACTTAACTAATCACACGTGTTTTATATAGTTACATTCCACTGAAATAACGCTCCTTTTAGTGCTGTATTGTTATCATTAATTTAATTAAAAGCTTCGGCAAAAATAAAATACAAGTGTTCGCAGAATGATGTGCGCTGGAAATAATTCCATTTTCAAACACAGATCTGTACCTACACTCTTACAGATCTCTAAATAGACTATTTTTTCAACAAAGGCAGCATTTAATTAAAAGTGGGTAAGGGTTGGAAATTATTCCACAAAACATTAATTATTTATTAGAACAGTGGTTGAGAGACTCGAAAATTTTCGTGTGTATCATGATTATTTAAATGTCTATTTGTGTTTGCGTTTGTTAATATGATTATATTTAACAAATAAAAATTAATATTTATACTCGTATTTATGTATGCGACGAATTGCAAATGCAATCTTAAGTCACAAACTTGAAATGGTGTTGTTACGCTCTTTGAACCATTTTGAGGTTTTGAGGTTCTTATTTTATTTGAGGTTCTTTTTTGTGACGCTTTGACTGGAATGACTATTTATGTGAGTCACTAATTATTCTGACACAAAAAGCTATATATATATATATATATATATTGTCGCTGTAATTCGATTCAACTTCAGAAAATTCCAAAGATAGCAACTGTTTAAATGTGTCTACTTTTTTTTGGCCACCCTTCGTATTTTGTGACTGCGTGTCATCTTTTTAAAGCAAAAATCTGTGGTATTAATTATTTTTATGTGTCAACAATCTATGTGTGAGGATCCGATATTGCCACCGGCGTTAATTCCTTAACTCCTGCGAGCGAACATATACTGGAATGGCCGCATGCTTTCGTACCATTTTCCACGAATGGCATATCCACACATAAATTTATTTAAAAAAAATCCTTGTTTACAATATATAGGTACTTAATAATAATTTAACAATAAAAATATAAGATAAGATTACACAATTTTTTTTTTGTTAGATTTGTGGATTATGCCACTCTACTAGGCTACATCTGTCCCAGAGTGGCGTTATAGAACACAATTATAATATTTTTTTGAATTCGTCAATAATATTTGTTTTCATAAGGTAATAATTATGTATCTACAAAGTATCAAGTGCAATGTTAGTGATAGGTTGAGTGAGTCATAAGTCCGAGTGTAAATATGTGTAGAATATTCTTTAATGTATAAAGGGTTAAAGTTTTGTTTAAGATTATTTTTTATTTTCCTTAATTTATTTATTTATTTATATAGGTATATATTTTTATTTATAGACATTATTATGCAATTACAGTAAGTAAATTTTCAGTTGCTCTTCTACCTTTAGAGCCAGTTGTTTGCTAAAGCTTTTATTTTATTAATTGAGTATATTCTGATTGTCGGGAAGTCTGTTTGTACGTACACTATAAACACATACACATACACACACTCACGCACGAAAATATAGATACATTACACTAACTGAATAATAAATAGACCCCACTATATGTTTTTATAGATTTGGCTATAACGTTGTGGCGATTATTCACGATGATCATTTTATTGCGTGAAAATCATAAACTATGTTACCTTTATGTGATTTTAATTACAATTGTTTATTTTATTATATAAGAAAAAAAAAATTCTCATCGAAGTATAAAACTTGTGGGGATCGAGATCCGCAGCGCTTCTAACTGTAGGTACGCATCAGAACCACCAATCAGAGCCTCGATGTGACTTAACTATATTTCGGTCAACGGCAAGAACGATTGATTACTCTTTCACCGGCGGCGAAGGCATCGCGGGCTCTATTTACTGTACTCCGCGTCGCATTTATGTCAATTAATTAAAATTGTTAATGATGAGTATAGTTCACCCTATATTCATCTCCCTTCTTTGCTCTGCTGACATATCTCACGCATTACACGCGCACTCACATAATATACACGACGTGTCGACACGAAGGATATGCCTCTGGACGAGTGGACTTATTCGTCCATCAGTATTATCAGAATACATACACTCTCACACTTTGACCCTACAAAAACTGATTAAGTATAGAATTTATACATGGGTTAGGTAGAAATATAAATAATTAATTGAGTAACTAGTTACTAGTGTAGCGGAAATGAGAGCAGATAAAATGAGTCACTAATAGCTAACAAACTAACTTATCATCACGCTGTTTCCCCGAGAGGGTAGGCAGAGAGGATAGAGCGCCATACTCTTCTGTCCAGACATACAACTTTCGCTTCGTCTACATTCATACATTCAGACGGTTGTTCAGGCTTCTAACAGGACCATCTTCCAGTATCTGGTTAATCTGGTCATGCCACGTCTTCCGTGGTCGCCCTCTCATTCTGGCGCCGTCAACACTTGCATCGTATATCTTTCTTACCATTCTTTCCTCATTCATTCGCTCAACATGCCCAAACCACCTGAGCGACCCTATTTTTATTCTATGTATTATTTTACGATCAGCTTTACATTTATTCCTAATATCTTCATTTTTTACTCTATCATACATGGATTTACCACACATACGTCTAAGGGACCTCATCTCCACTGCATTCAATATACTTTCGTTCCTATTCTGCCAGCTCCAGGCTTCACTTCCATCCATTAGTGTCGGTACCAGAACTACATTATGTACCACTAGTTTTGCCTCGGTAGACATAATTCTATTAGAAATAATTGCATTCAAAGCACCGTTCACCCTATTCCCGGCAGTCACTCTCCTCTCTATATCTTTCTCAACATTCCCTCTTCTATCGAACATACTTCCCAAGTACACAAACTCATCTTCTTGTTCCAAACATTCATTGCCTAATAGTAAAAGTGTTAAAATTTATTTTCATTTCCAAGCATTCATGATTATTGATTTTCTACCTTTACGCACGAGGGGATAGAGAATTTTAATGTTACATGAATGAAAATAATGATTATTTTATTATTTATGATGCGGTTAACCTCCCGCTGATCGAAATCTTATTTTAAATCTGAAACATTATAATTATGTTATTTATTTGAAGCCATCTCATGGGAATGTTTTTGTTACGAAAATAAACTAAAGTGACATGCAAAAAGCGAGGTTCAATATCGAATTCAAAGATTGCGCATTTCAATGTGCCGTTTATATATACTGAGGTACGATTGAAAAGCACGCGCGTCATGTCAATTATATCACTTTTTTTTCATCAGCAAAGAGAACAAACATAATTCTGTTTGTGATGAGGGTAGATGTCTGACTTGACATATCTCCCCTTAAACCCTTCGGTATGTGAGCGTTCAAATTTCCACGGTTGTCATTTTTACAGGGTGTAACCGATCTAGTCCACAATACTTTACAGGAAAATTGCTGCCTAATTTATGAGTCGAAAATATTAAAATTTCAAAATTCATATATACAGGGTTATTTGTAAAACATTAATAACCTCGCAGGGCTATATTTCTGCCTTAATTATGAGTCGAAAATGTTCAAGCTATTATGACCTAATATCTATAGTTAAGGAGATATGCGACATCAAAGTTTGCTTTTTTTTCAATATTTCTGACTTATTTTTTGTAAAACGTTGAACTATCATTACAGTAACTCATATCGATTACGAAAAATTCATTCGTTTCAATACAAGTTAAATAAAATCATAAAAACCCTAAAAAAATTCTAATTGGAATTCGATGGTTTTTATTTGACTTGTATTAAAGAGAATGAATGTTTCATATTCGATATAAGTTACTGTAATGATAGTCCAACGTTTAACAAAAAATTAGTCGGAAATATTGAAAAAAGCAAAATTTGATGTCGCATATCTCCTAAACTATTGATAAAAGGTCATAAAAGCTTGAACATTTTCGACTCATAATCAAGGCAGGAATATAGCCATGCGAGGTTATTAATGTTTTACAAATAACCCTGTATATTCATTTATCTTCATCCCCTTGTTCTAGTAGGGTTGGGGGCTCAAATATTCGACAAGGTGTTTCCATGTCCCATGTGTTCTCCTGTCTTGCGCTGCTTCTGTATGAGTCAACCAGTCCAGACCCATTCTGTTTTCGTACACATTTTTCTGTTGCCTCACCCAGCTTAATCTGGGGCGACCCACCTACCGTCTTCTTGCCACAGTCGCCAGGAGGATTCTTCTTGGTATTCATTCCTCTGGCATTCTTATCACATATCCAAGCCACCTAAATTGTGATTTTTCTACATGTAGGAGTAGGGGTTCCATGCCAAGTGTGTGCCTTATGTCGGCACTTCTCACCCTGTCCATCAATGTGACTCCCGCTACCCTCCATAGAAAACTCATCTCGGCAGCCTGGGTCCCTGGGCTTTCACTCTCTTCGTTAGAATCCAAATTTGATGGCCATATATTAGGGTGGGCTTGTACACAGTTTTAAAAACAGTCAGTTTTGTCTTGACGATAAGCTCGGATCATCTTATCACCGCACTACACAGAGAACGTAAAACGCCGTTCGAAATTCATACATATAAATAATATTTCATATCTCTACCATAGTCCCTTCAAATTTATGAAAAATTTCAATTTGGAACTTGCATAAAACTTTAAAAAAAATGATAATGTGTGGATTTTCTTACGATGGAATTGGTGAATGTTGCATTGTGTAGAGTGATCACTTAAGCAAGCTCTGGGCTATCGTTTAAAAAAATCTTTAAACTTTTCTCATATTATAGCTTCATCTCTTTGAGATTTCTATAATTTATTTTAATTTTTATAAATTTATAAAAAAAAATTCGATGGCTCCGGCTACGACGACCAACTGACAAATTAAAACGCTGGCACCAGTGTACTGGCATATTGTGCGCATGACAACACTCACGTATTACGTGAAATAATATTTAAGACCGTATGTACTATGTTTCACATTAATCGTGGCTATTAACCGTGATAAATGCGACGAGACAGAATTCTGGAAGTGACGTCACACATATATAAAAGCGTACGTCACGAAATGACAGACTGAATTGTGTGAATTGAAGCGAGTATCGCTCACTTTATTGACGTTGCGGAAACAAGAAAATATTTTTTCCCGGAATTTATATAAGGGATGATGAAAAATTTGGGGTAGATGGATACATTAAGCTGAAGCTCGAAATGAATTTTTTACACAAAAGCCGACAACACTATGAGCAAAAATGTTCATTTTTTGACAAGGCCGAGAAATTTCGAAGAATGTTGATATTATATGGATAGATTATTATATCGTCTGTTTACGTCTTCAAATACAGAGCATTTCAAACTTTCTATTTTAATTTATAATAATAATACCATAAAGTCCTTGATATTTAATAAGGTTAAAATAACTTAAAAACTAACTTACTAATTATTTTTTCAATTGATTCAGCAACATTGTAGATTGACATTTAAAAAAAATATTGTTCGTATTATTTGTATATATCTACTTATATTATTTGATTAATTACACCAACATGTTTCGGAAATACCTTTCCATCGTTAAACTGTTGTATAACTGTCAAAATATTATAATGAAATGTCATTTGTTTTTCTAAATTATTTAAAATTATCAAGGTTTTGATAAAAATTTAAGTCTTTCTATTTTTTTAATTAGTTAAGCATGTAACAGTAAATAAATTATTATTAATAATCAATTAAATTTAACTACTAGCCAAATTTAAAAAAAAAATTCCAATAATTTCGAGTAACCAAGAACTTCAGTAATAATATTTAAAATATTTTTCAAATAATTTAGAAAAACAAAAGACATTTCATTGTGATATTTTGATAGTTATACAACACCCTGACGATGGAAAGGTATTTCCGAAACATGTTGGTGTAATTAATCAAATAATATAAGTAGATATATACAAATAATACAAACATTATTTTTTAACTTACTAATTAACTATCATGCCTTTTCCCACCGGGCATACAAATGGGATAAAACACCATATTCTTCTGTCATGGAACGCTTTTGCTTCGGCAACATAATACATCTTCTCATGCCCGCCGTACGGCTGTTGGAGCTTTAACAGGGCCGTTCTCAAATATTTGTTGAATCTGATCGCGCCAGGTCTTTCGTGGACGCCTGTTTCTGTTTCTCAGTTTCTGCTGTTTTGAACACTCACCTCACATGTTTTCTTAACTAACCTTTCCTCACTCACAAGTTCCGTATGACAAAACAATGCCACTTTTTTTTTCGAGCCGATCGGCATTACATTCATATCTAATTCGTTCACTCCTCACCTTATCGACCAAAGTTTTATCGCATTCAGTCTTTTTTATTCCTTTTTTGCCAATTCTAGGCTTAACTTGCATACATAAGTATGGAATATGAGTTTTAAATTTTCTTACAGATGCAAAAAAAAAAACTAATGACCTTGATAATTTTGCTCAGAATGCAGAATACCTTAGGAGCGGTCCTCATTCATTTTATGGATTTGAGTTTCGGCTTGACTTTCTTTTACATAATTTTGTTTTTTGATCTGGTTTTTCTTTCTTCAATTTCATCAATTGTATCACAGATATCGAGATTTGTATTACTAGATGCAGATAGTTATGGACCATAGATTTGTAAGCGGAGAGCTCATCCTCCATGGCAGCCATCTTAACCGCCATGTGACTAATGGCTCCAAGCAGTTCAGTGTTTTAGGTATAACTTTTGCTATTTATGTGCAATGGAATTTACAGTATCCTTCGCTCTTAAGATGAAATCTTGTGAATTTTCTAGTTTATCCATTTTTTAATAATATATATATATATATATAAATATAATATATTATATAGTATATATATATATATATATATATATATATATAATATATATTAATATTTATTAAACATATGTTCATTTTATGTAAGGAACGAGTCCCGTAATATTTAATACGAACCAGTCGATTACTTCCCGAATAAAAAATGGAATAATATAAATAAGTGAATTAATAATTCAAAGAGAAACATATAACTATCAAATATTGACGACTTATTAAGTGGCTGGGATAGTGAAATTAGTATCACGTTGTCCGCGTAACACAAAGGTCCGTGGTTCGAATCCAGGTTCCAGCATTTTAATTTTTCAGTTTTATTATTTGATATTTGGGTATTTCTCTTGATTTCATTTATTTTATTTTCGTGATTAAATATTATATATATATATATATAATATATATTATCTATATAATATATAAATAAATGGGTGATAACCCTGATTTTTGGCGTACACTAATGACGTTTTGTGGAATACTCACTTGCACTGACAACAATAACAACACACTAAGTTTATTTGACTTTTTACTGTGAAATGTGAAGTTTTTAATTAGTTTTATTCACTTTCAATTTAAGATATGGCAGTGAACTACCGAATTACACAGGACTCCACTTATCCAATTGGTATTTTGGTTGTTTGACACTTGAAGGTTTAGGAACACTTAAATGACAACTGACAGGTTTGGTCTTATGAATATGAATGATTTCGACGAATTATTTCGAAATTTAATTGATTTCGACAGATCTTACACAAGTTGAAAATGTCGAGGGCTGTGCTGTGTACACATGTAGGCACCAAGGATATTTATATTATAAACGTTTATAAGTTTGTTTGTATAATACATCAATCTTCATAAAATCGCTATTAAATTTTTACGACTAGTTTTAAGATCCGTACTAAAGTCTGAAGACGGTATCAAAATGATGGATTTCATAGAAACGCGACTTCGGAATTGCAGATTGTTGTTCTACAAAACGGGTAATTTCATTTTCATTTCGCATTCCAGATAAAATGAGATTTCAACTAAAGATAAAATTATCCAAAACAAATTATATTTGTGATTCAAGTGCAATAGTAATAATTGTATTAAGGATTCGTAGGACTTTCGACTCATTATTAAGGCAGAAATCCATCTGTAAAATTTTTGCTACTAGCTACGAGCCAAGCTGTGTAGGCGAATAGGTATGACTTCATTTATAGTCCTTTTTACTCCCTTTATATTAACTCGTGGCGTCTGCTTGCTTGCTTGCTTGCCGGCTTGCCGTCAAAAAAAACTTTGGATCGATTTTTGACCCTTTTCCCGTGATCCAATCAAGCTGAAACTTGGCAAGTAGACTCGTGGCAACGATCAAGAAGATCTATCAATTTTTTTTTTAAAAAAATTAATAATTATAGTGTTATTTCGGATTTTTAGAAATTTTATTGTTTTTTTCAAATTGGAATCATTAGAAAAGTTTGATTTCTAGCAACGGCGACGGAATATTTTCTAAATTTCAATTACTCCGTCGGTATACATAATAGGTACTTCACTACGAATGTCGAAAATCAAAATTGACTGACTTTTAGAATTTAATCTTCAAAGCATGAAGTGTCTTATCAAAGCTCAAAACGTCTGACATTTTAGAAATATATTAAATTACTGTAAGTTTAGTGTTATGTTATATGTTTTAATTCGTCTTGAATTGTTGTTATATTTTACAAAGAAAGGGAGTATAATAAAAACATGGGTTTTTTTCTTCTTTATTTTATGGGTTGCTTTTTTATTTCTTTATCTCTTAATTTTTTAGATATCGTTCATGGTTTGTAAAAAAACGTAGTGTAAAAGTTAGTGCCTTAGTTAATTAGTTTTTTGTAATTTTCTATTTTTTCATTTATTTAATACATAATACATATGATTTATTTTACAATAATGATAACACTAGCAAATATTAACAATCTCATTATTATTTTATGTTAAACCTCACCAAAAAGAATTAAGATTCTTGTGTGTGGTAAGGGACAATCACTTACAATCATATAGATAGTAAGTGTACTTTTATTTATTACATTTCCTCTTTTTTTTTTTTTTTAAATAATATAACATATATGTTAATAAAATAATATAATACATATGAAATAATTATAAATATATTTATTTATAATTAATTATAAACATATTATTAATCATTAATTTTTATTATGTTAAAAAATGTATCAATTTTTAACTATAATTTTTTTATATACTCTATTAATCGCTTATTAAATAATTTTGTATTGTAGTATATTATAAAATTTCACATCGTCATGTCGGTCTCGAAAGATAATACGAAATTATTGAAAATTCTAAAAATATTTTTGTTTTCATTTTTGTTGGTTAATTAGTATTAACATATTTTCCGTAATATTTTTGATTGATATTTCTTACTCAAAATGTAGAGTTAATTTGAATTCTCAAAATATTTTTGGATATTTTCTTAATCACAAATAAAATAAATTCTAAGAATATATTTTATTATTTAGTTTGCAATCTCATCACTGTTAAGAGTTAATTAAGTCAGCAAGTCGGATCGTTTTAAAATTCAAAACCATCACTATATATCGGTGAAGCGCAAAACTACTCTTCAATAAATTTATATTTATATTGCGGAAACAATAAAAAAAATCTTTATCATTGATATGCAGATTTTAACACATCCTTAATGTGTATTAAGTAAAATAACAAAAAATAGGAAAATGTTTAAAGGAAATATTCAAAGCATTTTTTTTGATTACTGAACAATTCATATAAAGGGATAGTACCGGTTCTGTATCCAAACGCCACATATAGACTCTTTATAGGGACTTACTTATTGATTAAAATATCACATCCATATTTTATATTTTTGATACAAGGGTAGTTTTAAATTTCATATTGAAACAATGTCTTTCATATGGATAGATACACAAAAAATGTGGCAACCTGAAATAATAATAAAAAAGAATAAAGAAAAATGCAGAATAAAATAAAGAACAAGAACGAAACTAATTTAGTAAAAAGATAAAGAATAATATAATCACAAAAACGTAACAAGCTGGAATAAAATATCTATAAAACATTTTACAATAAAACATGTAAAAATAATCACTATACAGAGTAACAATCTAAAAATACAAATACGTTTTAAAAATTTAGATTAATGTTATGTTATTCATTTAAACGGTTAGCTTAGTATTAAAATAATACATCTTACTCCAACAAACCACCGCAATATTAATGGTTTTAATTAACTGGATGTTATTAAACCTCCACAGGTGTTGAAGAATCTTTTAGGTCTTTCGGATTTTGAAAATCTCCCCTTCTTCAATTTTGCACTACGGCTTCAATGTTTTAATTTATATGCACTGTACTATAACCGATGGGGTTGGTTGAGAATCTGTATACTCCCAGTTTTTCACATTAATTATTAGGTGAGACCTCTCTCATCCCCTATCAACCCTCCTAACCCCACCACAACATGTTTCAGTTTACCCAAAATAATAGCGTGGCTTTTAATATTTTGCATTATTAATAGACATTCTAGAAGTAAATTGCTGTGGTTAGTTCATCGGTTTAAAAAATAATTAAATAAATGTGAGAAGTACACTTAAATAAGTGTAATTTTCATTTATTTGAATGCATTCACAATTATTAAAAATATTTATGTAACTATTAGACAATATTGATTAAAAAATATTTTTATATGAGAATACAATTGCTGGATTTTTCCCACTGAGAAGTTACTTAGTCTTTATAGGGTGGCCCACGGCTTATGATCTGAAGTGATCACTTTACACAATTTGTGAAAGTTGCACGTTGCATTACACGATAGGTGAACGCGCACTTAAGCCAGCTCATACAGGTCATAAGCATTGGGTCACCCTATAAAGACTTTTATTCACGTTTCCCTCAGCTTCGTCTCTGTGAGACATCTATAATTTATCTTTATAATTAATGTTGATTTACATAAAAGAATCTATAATCTCCAGTAATAATAATTTCGAATGTCCATTTCATTCCGTTTTCAAAATTGTTATTAAATAAATTTAAAACATTGGCTTTATGCATTTTAAATAAAATACTCTGAATTAGATTTAAATAAAACTTTCTAATCTAATTTTTTATATATTTCAGTTTAATGAAAATAAAAAATTTTTTGGTATTGATCATTAATTAAAATATATAATTCTGTACGTATCAATGTGCATCACTAACGCTCCTAGATAGCACGAATAATGATAAGGTGTATAAAATGAGGACAAAAAAAGTATAATTCTCTACGTAACCATGTCTGTCACTATAGTTACCAGATGGCTGTCATCATCCATATCTACTGGAAAAGATTAGCATCAGGGTATTAAGTATTCAACACGACAGTCGCATCCTTTCTCAATTCCGAAATACCATACGAGATCGCAAGGGAACTCCTTAATTTTACGAGCGAGTAGGTCCTGTAACGAGCTAACGAACCGCACAAGTATGGATATATTCAATCTGAATTCAAGTACTATTAAGAATGCGATGTTTAGGAGAGTGCTGATTTAAAAAACTGTTTTAATACTTTGCTTATTATTGTTGTTATTTTTCACTGTGTACTTTATAATTGTTTTTCATACTTTGTTTATTCACTTAATATTGTTAATATTTATTATTATGTAATTGTTGCTTTTCATAATTTGTTTCTCACTTTTTTGGTTAATTGCTCCTTTTTCTCTCATACTGTTAGTTAGATTATCGTTTAAGATTTGAAATCATATTGGTATATGAGCCGTTCTTAATTGAGCTCTAGTTGAATATTTCAAGATTACGTTGTTTTGTTGATTATTGTAAGTGAGAACTTGTGAATACTCTGTATAAATAAATAAATAAATAATAAATAAATTACTCAAATATAATGAGATATAAGCAGCAAAAATGATATTGATATAGAATACCTACAGAATTCTGATGTTGATAGAGGGAAAGCGCCTACGTTTTCATTTGGCAGTTTTTTTTATTAAATTTCACAAAATACAATTTTCCACTTTTTAATTTTAATATTACCCAGCATACAAATAGGAAACTATCATAATCCATAAGTGAGTTCATTAACTTATTTCACATATAAAACTTTGATTAATTTGTTATGAAGGATTAATTGAATAATTACTGAATCTATTTTATTCGTGTATTGTTATCAAGAGTACGTCTGTGTGTAAAATTTCATCTCGATCCGACATCGAAAAGCGGGTAAAATATCGTTTATAATGTTTCACCTATACAAAAAGATGAAGCTAATATAAGCGTGTTAAAATATCGTTCGGTTGAACAGTTTTTTTGTCTACCATTGTAGTAGATATAAGAAAATTCAATTTCCACTTTCTATATCACTAACAAAAATGAAAGAAACAATTCAATTTTTACAATTTTTAATTTCAATTTTTGCAATTGAATACATTCATGTACAACGGTGTGGACGATCAGAATAAATAATTTGACTGAATTGTTTTGTGATGCCTTTGTGATTTGTTCAACCGAAAATTTAATTTAAAAAATTCCTTTATTAATGAAAAAGTCTCAAAATTGATTTTAGTACAATAAGCACACCCAAATAGTGGCGAGATTAAATTGCCATCTGCCTACTTGTATTTATATTCGTAATATTTAAAAAAAAAAATTATTCTTATGAGGATTCTTAAATTCTTAAGTTTTATCAATTTTAATTTAAATCTATCGATTTCTGAAATTGACTGAACGCAGTATGCTTAGTTTGACAGTTATAATGAAATTAATTGACCACATATTTTTTTACAAAATTATCAATTCCCAAATCGACAGCCCTCATCTTCAATCTTGAGTACGTCTCAGAATTCCATTGTTAACGCGCTCAAAAGATATATTTTATTACGATAATACGAACAGACTACCACAAATACTCATCACTGCCTAGACTAGATACACAGAGAGGGCAACTTGAATGCTGTAGATTCTGAGACAAAAGTGACAGTTCATATTTTAAATCTGCTAATGATTTACTATTTTGCTCATAGGTTTGTTGACTCTTAAATTTTTAACTATTATCAATAATTAGTCTGGTATAAAAGCAAAAGCAGCAAGCACCATACAAAAAATTAAAAAACGTTTTGAATGCACTCACCTAGGATTGCTAATTTAAAATGTTCTTCAATCAATCAAAAAAAAATCGAATTCTGGATTTTATGTGTCTATCCCTTCCAAAATCTTCTTTCCTATAAAGTTGTTGGCTTTGTTTTCTACAAAATCTCGAATTCAGTACATTATAAATTAGTAATCCTCGATATCTGCATTCAATTTTGTTGGTACATTGCTGCCTTTGCTTTAATACCACACACACGTGTTTTATTCAATTGATTTTCTGTGTATATTTTTTATTTAAATACAAAATTGTTTTTTTCCTTTAATCTACCGATTTATTTTAAAATGTTTTTATTTTTTTTAATTTATTTTAATTTAAATTTATTTCATTTTATGATTGTTATTTTGATTCCTTGCTTGTGTACTCTTTCTCAATAGTGTTTAAGCTATAATAAAGTATTTTATTTTTTTAATAGTTTTTTCAATGGTGCTATGTACCGTACGCGACACAAATAAACAAATAAATAAAAAAAATAAGGCTGTATCTAACCGCATAGATAGAATTTAAAATAGATCTTGTTTGTTTTATGGCGCCTTGTGACACAGGCACAGCTCATATTAACGCATCTGACAAGAACGTGGATAGAGAAGATGTGGTCAAAGCAAAAGTTAGGTGCCAGGATAGAAGAGTATGGCGTTCTATCCTCTTTAACTACCGCTGCGGTAAAGCAGCGTAATGTTTAATAAATTAGTTATTCCAATTCTATTTTCGCAAATTTATTAGTTAATTCATTAATCCTAACGAAACTACTTACATTTGTTTTGGGATGGCACAAGTACTATTCAACCAAAAAATTCATTGTTGATAACTAATGTGTGTTCAGCCGCGAGCACTGGATCTTAACCGAAAAAACCCTCTCAAGGCTACAGGCCACCGAGATAAGATTTCTACGAAGAATAGTAGGAGTTACCAGAAGGGACAGAATCAGAAATACTCACATAAGAGAATGTCTCGAAGTAGAGCCCTTATTGACGTTTATCGAGAAATCATAGTTACGGTGGCTGTGACATATATTGCGGGTGCCAGCAGATAGACTGCCAAAGCGGATATTCCAGGCAAGACCAGAAGGCAAGGCAAGGGGCCGTCCTAGGAGGAACTGGCGAAAATAGTTGGAGGACTGCTGCGAAGTGAGGTTGCAACTAAATTCGGCTGACGTGGAGAGCGAAGCCTAAGACAGGAAAAGTTGGAACCTTTTATGCGGTGCAGGGACCCCGATCCAATAGAAGAAGAAGATGACTAAGAGTAGACATTAATTGAATACAATAATTTTGCATAAAAACAAATATTTATATATATATATATTAGGTCCTTACATATGAAATTGGCGTTTAGTATGGGAGGAACATAAAGCCGATTTTTTTTTATTATAATATATTTATTTAATCAAAGTATGTACCATTGCTATCTATGCACTTTTGCCATCTCATAGGTAGTTCATCGATCCCTTTACTAAAAAAACCATTCGGATGGGAATCAATAAAATCTTTGAAGGCGGTTTGGACTGCCCCATCGAAGTTGAATTTTTTCCTTTGCAAGAAGTTATCCAAATTTCGAAAAAAATGGTAATCTATTGGGGCAAGGTCCGGAGAGTACGGTGGATGTCTTAGACATTCCAATTGAAGCTCCTCTAATTTGGTAGCCGTCTGTTGTGCAGTGTGTGGTCTAGCGTTATCATGAAGCAGCAGTGGCCTAGAGCGATCAACCAGCCTCGGTTGTTTAGCAGCTAGCTTTTCCATCATGGTTTGCAGTGGCTGACAATAAACATCTGCCGTAATCGTCTGGCCAGATTTAAGAAAGCTGTAGTGAACGACACCAGCACTAGTCCACCAAACGCTCACAAGTAACTTTTTTGGTGTCAATTTTCGCTTGGGGCATGGTTTGGCTGGTTCGGCAGGGTTCAGCCATTGCGATGAGCGCTTCCAATTATCGTACAGGATCCACTTTTCATCACAGGTAATGATTCGATTTAAAATCCCTTCATTATTGTGCCGGTTGAGTAATGCAACGCAGCAATCAACGCGCGTTTGTTGAGTTGCTCACTCAATTCGTGAGGTACCCACCTTTCAAGCTTTTTCACCTTACCAATTTGCTTCAAGTGGATTAAAACTGTTTTATCACTAACACCGCAGCCTGCAGCTAACTCGGATGTGGTTTGCGATGGATCCGCTTCCACAATAGCCTTCAATTCTTCATTATCAACTTCGGTCTCCGGCCGTCCACGGGGCTTGTTCTGCAGGTCGAAATTTCCAGAACGAAAACGTTGGAACCAAAAACGCACTGTGTTTTCTTTTGCGGCACCGTCGCCATACACATAATTAATCCTTCGAGCCGTTTCTGCAGCACTGGTGCCACGGTGGAACTCGTACTCGTAAATAACGCTATATTTCAAGTTTTTCATTTTGTAAACTGAGTGACGCAAAGAAAAAAATAATTGAGGAAAAAGCAAATGAATTATAATTTTCAAAACACAAATACAAATTTACTGTATAAATTTGAATTTGGAATTTCTAACAAAAGAGAAGATATTTGAGATCAAATTTGCCAGTACGGCAAAACGCCAATTTCATATGTAAGGACCTAATATATATATATATATATATTAATAAAAATAAGTAGCATTATTTAGCAAGAAATTATGAGATTTGCACATATTTTGAGGAAAATAATTTAAATTCACAATTAGAGATAAAACTGATATATTTGTAAGGTAATATGAAATGAAATAATATTTAGTTATTTTTAAATTTATTGAATACAAATAAATGTATCTATTTATAAATTCTAAGAATATCAAAAATATACATCGTTTTAATATGTTTGAGATAGTAAAAAGCTTTACAATTTTTACCCAAAAAATGGTCACATGCCAATTTACCGAAAAAAACCCAGTTATTAAGATATAACAGAAATTTGATGTGGAATTTACAAAACATTCCGGAATTTTTTAATCTCGTCTTCATTGAAATTTTTGGGTCGTCGGCGTCGTTTGAATTCTTTTATGAAACCTTTTCTTAAGGTTCTCGTTTAATGTTCAAGGGTCAACTGCCTTTTTATTATCATTAGGGAAATGCCAACAGAGAATTATTGGCAGAAATTGTCGTAAACTAAGAATCCAATGTAATAAAATAACAAATTAAACGTTTATTCGATTTAAGCAAACAGTGATTTATGTGAATCTACAACTAGAACTGGCCAAACAAGAATGAAAAGAAATAAAATGAGATGAAAATTCGGTTATTATTAATTATTGATTAACTATCTTACCTCCGTACCGCAGTGTTAGGTAATAATATTTTCTTATATTTATGTATATAAATATTATTTACTGTATACTAGCCGTACTTTCTTGAAAAATCAAGGGACATAATGATTACCTACAGGATTTTGAAGCTGAACATATGTACGTAGGTATATATATTATATATATATATATATATATATATATAATATATATTTTATATATGTTATATTTAAGTTTTCGCGGATAAAAGATGACGAACTACTTTCTGGGGGAACCCGCGTCAAACAGTCCTGAAAAGGACTTTTAAACTCCCGACGTTTCGAACAGGTAACACTGCTCATTCTCAAGGGCCTCTTATTTTGATTCCTGCCCAAAACTGGACGAGTAAACCCGACTGTTCGGGGCAAAAGCCAGAACAAAAGTGAATTAAAATCCTTATTGGTGCTAAACATTATTGATTTTTATTTATTTGTTTAATAGCCGACAATAGAGTTTAAAAGTCCTTTTCAGGACTGTTTGACGCGGGTTCCCCCAGAAAATAGTTCGTCATATATATATATATATGTGTATATATATTATTTTTATTATTTTTATTATTATTTTTTAAATAGAGATGCGAACACGGTGACACATCAATATTCTCACTATTTCAAATTAAGCTAAACGCTTGTGCTATGAAAATTGGACTAACTTGCTTGTCTGGAGTGAGATTCGAACCTGCGACCTTTGCATCACGAGGCGAGAGTCCTAACCACAAGACCAACAAGCTACTCGATGCCAATATGCCAATACCAATATGAATAGAAAACTATTTGTTTTTTAAATTAACATTATTCACTGAAACCCTAAACTAAATATAATGAAATAATAATGTAAAAATGTCAATCCCATGTAATTTGGTGAGCCTGAGCCGCGCGCTGATTGACAGATCACACTTGGACGCCCGCGTCTCATCAGTGTGTAGTAATTCCAGCAAACTACAGACATACAGACAGATAACGAAATTATCATATTTACATAGACGTGCGGTACCATGCAGATTTGTGCACAGTTCATTCGGATTTCAAACAACACGTGCAATGCGTAATTAAATTTGCTATCTGCAACATTATATTTTTAACGCATGTGCGTTGTATTTTTACTATCGCCACCTGTGGATGAAAATTTGTCATTCTCATTAACCAGTACAAATGTCGCCGTTGGTAATGAGATATATATTTTTTTTTATTGGAGTCTTCAATGTATGAATCTCAAAATATTCTGGGTCGTAGGATACCCAGGATTCCTTGTTAGTCACTGCCATATACTTCCGCAAAATTTCAAGCTTTTTTCAGTTCCGTGGGTTTTGGGGTAGCCCGTCGACCTCTTGATTCCCCTCGGGCACAGTTGGATGACTGCATTTGTCTAGCAATTATCTGCCCTCCGAGCGATGCGACCTTTCCATTACCTTTTCATTTCCTCGGGGTATTCAATCATGTCATTATCTCTTGTTTGTTCTCTTCCAATCACATGTTTATTTTATTATCTTTTATGTAGTGCCCAAAACACAATTTTTCCATTGTGTTTTGGGCACTACACGCCTCTTGCCGCTTTTTGCGTTACCCATTTTTTTAAACTAACTTTTGTTGTAGGTACAGTCGCCATTTGTGGAGGTGTGTATACATTTTCCCGCTGTAAAAGATAAACCGACTCGCCGCGTGTGCTTTCCCGCTTTTATACAATAAATGTTGGTTTTCGAATGTTCTAGACTGTTCAAGTAGTTTCTCCGCACTTCCATTAATTTTTCCATATTTTCAACAGCTTCTCAATATTTTCAGCGATACGAGAATAGCCCAGTCGAATCCAGATTTACATAGACCGTTCGAGAAACTTCGATAATGTCTAATTCTTTCTGATTCTACCATCTCGTGACAATATAAATCCCCAGTTGTAACAGACTTGCCATCACTTAAAAAACAAAACATGATTTTCGTAAATTCTCGAGGGATTTGAAATGATGTCGGTCAAGTCACGCGCTCCTTTGCACCGGTTCCCAGGGGAGGTCACACCCTCGTGAACTTGGCCAAGGTGGCGGCCTAATTCGATATCCAGCACAACCTGCGGTAAATTGAGAATCAAGAGCCGGTTATAAATCAAATTATTATTCCAGGTATCTTCCACAGGGGCGAATTCCTAAATGTTTTTACTAATTTTTTCTCGTTCATCATATCAAATAATATTTTTTTCTTTTAGATTATTATTTTTTCAAGTTATGCTTCTTAAGGGACTATTTGATTTTTATGAATATGACAAGATATAACTGAATGCACCCACTATCTCCCACGCCTTTACATATAATGCACGCTCTACCAAAATCTTGTATCTATGACTTTGACAAACATTGAGAGCCTCTGTCTTGTGTAACTTTTGTGTGCGTGATCATACAGATTTTTGATAAGGAATAAAGTATGCCACCAGAATTGAGTGAGATCTTCCACTGCCTTCTTATCTTGCCTGGAATATCCACTTTGGCAGTCTATCTGCCGGCATCCGCAAGACATGTCCCAGCCATCGTAACTACGATTTCTCGATAAACGTCAATAAATATTCTACTTCGAGACATTCTCTTATTAGAGTATTTCTGATTCTGTCTCTTCTAATAACTCCTAATATCCCTCGTAGAAATCCTATCTCGGCGGCCTGTAGCCTTGAGCAAGTTCTTTTGGTCAAGATCCAGTTCTGCCAACTTTGCTCGCTGGCTGAGCTCCGCTAAGTACGGGATAATACAAGGACTGTGCTACCTGGATTGCGGCTCCTATCCTCCTATCCAATTTACCTTCTTGATTTCCATTCTTAGATGTTATTGCACCAAGGTATTTGAAACCATTTACCTGTTTAGACGTCAATAAATGATTCCATTTTATAAAAAAAAAATACGCTCCTCATGTTATTATAAGAAATCAATTACTATCAAACTACAATTACATTACTTAATTTCTATCAAAAATTATCAAAATAAAAATAAAAATTACAATTACTATCAAAAACTATCAGAGATATCTAAAAATCTCAATTACTATTACCGAAATTAATTTTTCACTTATTAATTGTTTTTAATTCAAATGAATTCGGAATTGAAGTGGGAGAAATCTTTAATAAATAACTTGTTAGTGACAGTTTTGTCCCAGAATCAGATTAATTCTACCATCGACAATTATCAGAATTAAAAATACCTTAATTATTCTCAACAGTGATGCACTAATGAAAGGTTCTCATTTCAAAACAGTAGAGGGACACGTGAAAGATATATTTATATATTTCATAACTATCTTAATTAATACCGAATGTTATAAGACATAAGAACTATCTAAACAATTCTCCACAATTATCTGAAAAATCGGAGGTACCATAAATATTAACGACAGACTTTGTGAGCTTAATAATACATAAAAAAATATTTAATAAAAACACAATTATATTGAAATGTACTAAAAATAAAAAGTAAAAAATAATTTTCCGCCAAAAAATGTACAAAATTTGTTGATGGAGGGAAAGCACCCATATTTTCATTTGGAGAGTGAGGTAATTTTTTTAGTAGGTACATTAAAATAAAAGCATGTTTTTTAATGTAATATAATTTTCTACTTTGTTGTGTTGATATTACCCAGCGTACAAAATTATTTCGGCAGGACACTAGCGCCATCTTTTGGTGAGTTCATTGACTAATTTCTCCGTAAAAAACTTTGATTAATTAATTATGATAAATTTAGTAATTAATTAATGATTGTCATCAATAATACATCTGTCAACAAAATTTCAGCTTGATTGGACATAGGCAATTACATGAAATATCGAATACAAGATATCGTCCAGACAAACAAGTGAAGCTTATATAAGCATGATAAAAAAACGCAAGTAATAAGAGTTTGTAAGAGATTTTATGGTCGCTGTTGTAATTTATTCGGCACTTTTCCATTTTGTCATTGAATAACTAATGTTTTGTACAATACAACGCAATAAAAAATAAAAAAACGTTGGCGTAGCGAAACTTTCCAGATTGTTAAAGTATTTTCTGGAATAGCTATTTGTACCGCGGTAACTGTCTCGGGCTAACTTTCCACCCCGATGCGCATCCCTTACGGCCAAGTTCTTTCCAAGTGCAAACATTAGTCCGGCTATTTTCTTTGAAATCTCGCAAGCCTGCTCACACCCCAGTGGCTCCCTTACTTCTTATTTTATTTAACATAACGTACGCCACTGTGCGAATAAAAACAGGGTAGATATTATTTTCTTTAATAAAGATGTTAACATGGAATACGTCATGAACATTCTTTCATTTTTACTTCCTTTTTTTAACTCGTGGCGTCTGCTTGCTTGCCGTCGAAAAAACTTTGTATCGATTTTTAACCCTTTTCCCGTGATCCAATCGAGCTGCAAGCAGACTCGTGGCGACGATCAAAAAGACCTTTCAAATTTTCGTTAAAAAAAAAAAAAATTATAGTATAATTTCGGATTTTTAGATATTTAATATTTTTTTCAAATTGGAATCATTATAAAAGTTTGATTACAAGCAACGGCGGCCCAATAACGTCGCGGAATATTTTCTAAATTTGAATTACTCCGACGGTATACATAATAGGTACTTCACTGCGAATGGCAAAAATCGAAATTGACTGACAAATGTTTTTAGAATTTAATCTTCAAAGCATGAAGTGTCTCATCAAAGCTCAAAACATCTGACATTTTAGAAATATATTAAATTACTGAAAGTTTAGTGTTATGTTATATGTTTTAATTCGTCTTTAATTGTTGTTATATTTTACAAAGAAAGGGAGTATAATAAAAACTTGTTTTTTATGGGTTAGTTTTTTCAAACTAAGCTTAATGCTTGTTCTATGATAATATAACTATTTTGCTAGATTCTTGGAGTGGACAATACTTTACTCAGTGTAATCCACAAAGTTAAACAGATTTTTTTTAAAACAATCATTTGGTAGTTATTCAGCAGTTAGTAGCTAGTATCAAAAACTTTACATGTAGATTTCTGCGTTGATAATAAGTTGAAAATATTCAAGCAATCGTGACCTATAGCTAGACCGCATTCAAAAAAATGTACGCAAAAAATATGTGTGTTGTTACGATGCAAAAAATGAACACAAAAGAAGTTTTTCTAGTAAAAAGTTACCTTTTTAAAACTAAAAAATATATATTTATTTGGGATATCATATTGAGGCTTGTAATACGAGCTTGCCAGGCAACTTTCCCCCGCTTTCTTCTTACCGGACAAAGCTAGGGAATGGTCTTTTGATTGTGGTCGAACTATAATATGAATAGTTATTGAGATATGCAATATCAAAAATTGCATTTTATTTTTAATATTTCTGACTTATTTCTACGCAAAAAGTTTATTACAATAACATACCAATATTTATTATGGAAAATGTAAAATATAGACAATTATTTTGTAATTTGCCACATAACTAAAACATAGGTTCCGCAATAAATTGAGCTTTCATACCAAAGCTTACTTCATTTAAAAATTCTCTCTTAGTTTCTTGCAAACCCAGGCTATATCTTATTCACAACCATGACCACATCGCTTTCAGGGTGGGTGGTTATTTTTCAATCCCTTAGAGTCTACTATATTTGCAGCCATTTGGCTTAATGATACTTCTGTAAGTACTCTAGACATTGATAAATTATCTAAGAACATCCAAGTAACTATCTTAAATTAATACATGTACTGTATATATATATATTTATACATAGATCATTAAGGTTTTTTTTCATTTTTTATAACAAAAAACATCGAAGTTAAAAATTCACAGAAGATAAGAAAAATACCCATTTTATTTGGAAAAATCGTTAAAATGCTACAACTCACATAATGGCCTTACAATTTTTAAGATATTTTCCAAATCATTCTGAAAAAAAACAATTTCGAGAAAATAGCAAAAGAATAGTGAAATTCGTTTAAAAATTTCAAATTGCTGCAATTCAGACAATTTTAATTTTTTTTGAATGGATAATAGCTCAAACTATTATAAAAACTTCAATCAACACGAAGCAAAAAAATGATTTTCAAAAATTTTAAGGTGGTGTTTTAACTGATTATTTATAAATTGAAAGCCGAATAGCCGTTAATTATCATGAATTATTCATAGTAACTTCTCAATAAAGGAAATTTCATTAGGTGTTAAATTAATAATTATGAAATGAAGAATAATAAGATACTAACTTTATAAGCAATTTATGATTTGAGACATTAATTCCGAGAAATTGAAAATAAATAATGTTCCAAATACACTTGTCCGCTAGGGTATATAGGTGTAATAGGATTGTTTCGCAGAAATCGGTTAAAGTTGACGGCGCAGGTGGGAGTATATACAAAAAGTTTTATTTTTCTGGCGTTTCTTGATAAATCTTTCAATCAAAAATTTCTGCCAGTAACACGGTGAAACTGATTGAGTTTGTTCTAAAAACAGAGTTCGCTAACTATTTCGTATTGTTACGTTGCTAACAGATTGAAACAATTCATTTTAGGAAATATACATATAGTACTAACTACTTTGATAACTAATAATTATATTTGTTTCTTAAACAACTCGAAATATTATTTTCGAAAATCGCACGAACGTACGATGACATATACCATCTATAAATCTTCACGAATATTTGTTTGAATCTGTTTTACTTATATAAAATCTTGCCTTGTATTAGGAATACAGTAAAATTTTACGAAATATTCTCACAAACATTAAATTATAAACCTTGTTATAAATTAAAGATAAATCTAATTCACCGATAGCCAAAATATTTATTTTAATTAGAAACGGGTTCAACATAGAAAAATTCAACCATTAATCGCTTGCGTTGGGAAATTTACATAACTACTTGCGTCGGGTCAAAATGACCCAGATATAATTTAAAAATTTAAGTTTTATTTATCAGTAGACTTTGATTGATTGTTTTCGTATAAAATTAAGATGTTCATTGCAGAAATATTTTGGTGCAAGTAAAATTTTCCTTTTTCTTTTTCACCAAGCGAAAATTTAAAATAAGCGTGTAAGTCGAGAATTTTTCAACTAAAACGATGGGATTTTAAATTGAATTAAAAATAAAAAGATAGGGAAAGGTTATACTTATTAACATTTTTTTTGGAAGCACAAATGAAAAAAAATGTTCAATTAAATAAAACACTTATTACAATAAAACACAAATTTTAAATTGTCACACTCGCTTTGTTTTCAGGAGTTAATTAATTTTACTCAATTTCCGATGACTTTATCAAAAAAATTAGACCTAATATCGAGAATACAGCGTTTGGTATTTACTTTAAAATCTTCTAGTGTTTGAGGTTTGTTTGAATAAACCAATGATTTAAAATAACCCCACAAAAAATATCCGAACTTTCAAAAGCCGATTTAACAGTTGAATTTCTTGAAATTAACGATTTACCAAACTTTTCTTGCAATAATTTACATCACTATGACATGTTTTTGGAAAGACATGACATGAAAATTGAATTCATTTAGTTTTGGTTAAAAAATTTTGTTAACATCGATTGAAATCGCTCAGCATTCACTGTAACATTTTCAGCGTCATTTTGAAAAATATGTTCCTATTTACACCTTCTCACCTGGACCATATTTTTTGATCTTTTGCAAGTGCAATAGATTCTTTTGAATTTTATGTAGATTTTCGCGCAAAAAACAGACAGTTTTGCGTATTGCCAAAGCCAAGTAAACCAAAATGTGATTCATCCGAAATTATGATTTTGTTAGCATTATACTATAGTGGGTTTCATGATTGGGTTCTACATTAGCCAAAAATAGCAAAATATTGAACTTATTCAATTTTATTAGATCGGGTCAAAGATAATTAAGTTCGCACTGGGTTCGAATAGATAGGCGTTGAATAAAAGCTCATTAATGTACAGATGCGTCCCATCATATATAGAATTAGAAGTCCACACCTGGTAAATCATTCAAAATGCTCGGCTTCATAATGCGTCTTGGCAGATCATTCAGGTAAATTAGTACATTTAGAGAACTGTGCAAAACCTTCATTCAACCACATATATATACATATATAAATTCAACATAAACAGAATCGAAAAAGTAACTAACTATTTGGACTCAACGCAATTTCATACTCTTGAAAACAGGCGAATATTGTCAGATGATTAGATTATTAACAACCTTATTCTGAAATCACCAGGTTGCTATCCTTACATGTTCTATTCAGATGTACCAGACAGAGCAATCTCATTTTTCGTTCAAATCATCACACCAGTAATCAACACACGTATATCACCCCCCTCAACCTAATTATAAAACGTATCATCATCATCATTCTTGGCACTACAACCCTTGGTGGTTCTTGGCCTCCTCAATAATTTTCCTCCACTCATCTCGGTCTAGTGCCAGCTCTCTCCAGTTTCGAAGCTCTAAGGCAGAGATATCTTTGAGGACGTTGTCACTCCATCTTAATTTTGGCGTTCCTAAGCTCTTTGACCTTGAGTTCAGCAGGGACTTTGGTGCTTGATGCTCGGACATTCTCTCCACATGACCCAGCCACCAAAGTCTTCCCAGTTTTATAAATTTTGTGACGTTTAGCTCCTTAAATAGAGCTCATTGTTGTAATCATATAATCCCAATTATAATAATTTCGTTGTCTATCTGTCCGTCCGTCCGTCTGCCTGTCTGTCTGTCTGTCCCCGTAACTTCGTGTAACGACTGTAACTTATTTATAGTAATTTTTTTTTTCTAAAGAATTTTTTTCAAAATTTTTTTTCTAATATTTTTTATATAAAATTATATTTTTCGAAAAATTTTTTTTTCCATTTTATTTTTATTCTACACGTATTCTTGGTGGATAAACTATAAAATAAATAAAGTGTAATATAACAGAATGATGTTTAGTTATTTAGATTAATCAATAAGAATAATATGTACACGGAAAAAAAGATTTTTCGAAGACATATTTTTTACCACCTTATACGAACTTGTTAAGACAATCATATAAAAACCTATAGAATCAGACAGTTACAACACAACCTAATATTTTCCACTCCTAGTATGTCCAATGTACCTATCCATTCCTCGAAAATACCTGAATCTTACTGGCACTCCCAACAATGATTATAAACGTTAATTAATTTTTTTGCATCTTGTGAATAAGTAATAGTCAATAAGTTTTTTAGCCAGTAAGTTGTTTTCTAATATATTTTTTTTTTGTGTGAAGCACCCTCGAGGTGAGTACTCACGAAAAAGGCGCTATATAAATGGTCCAATTATTAAAAAACTTTTATTAATCAATTAGAAAAGACATACAGAAAAAATTAAATTAACGAAAAAATATTTTAAAATGCCGCCGGGACTCGAACCACGGACCTCCAATTCTATCCGGGAATGGCGCGTTATCCAATTTCGCCACAGCGCTCTGGTAAGTTAACGAAAATGTTTCAACCTTATTATTATTTACCATTATAATGTAGCGAATGGTTAAGCCGTCAAGTTGTACACACTTTGGGTATGTTGGTAACCCTTTATTAGCATATCGTATATCATCAAAAAGGTTCAAACATTCCCTTATGCGTATAAATCTAAATTGATTCTTTCTCAAATCATTTCAAAATGTTTTATTCTGAGATCAATTTATCACGTAAAACATTGTCTGGTTCATGAGTTGGCCGTCGTAAAGAAGCTACGGCGGAAGCGCTGAGCCCGCAGTCGTTTCTGGAATGTTATTGCATTCTTCCGGATCCGTAAAGTGACGACTTAAATGCATCCTTCCAGCAATGCTACATATATAAATATACAGGGTGTTTTCAGAATATTTTGAGTACGTCCAAAATTTTCAAGAACACATTACTGGTGTAATGTTTATCCGGGAGCAGTGGCGTCCCCAGGAACTACACCGTTATTGGCGCCTAGAGGGTTTCTCTCATGCATCTTTAATTGGACATGATTTTCTTACATTTGCTTTTTATAGAATTATTTTTTTACGTATGATAAATGAAACGCTCTTCCGCCATAAATGTCAAAATTTACTGCCAAATTTGGAAGAAAATTATTCAAAAATGAAATTTTAAAAAAAGAATAAAAAGTTTAAATACAGTTATTTTTCATAAAAAACAAAAAATCAATATTTTTTTGCAATTCTTTGTGTTTTTCAAGGGAGTTAAGTTCTAAATATTTGGAACAAAAACGTTTGACTTGTTCGTTGCACAGTGGTTTTTCACACAAATTACATCCCTTTTTGGTACAGTTTTTGTTCTTCTAGGGCAGATTCGAACATGTTCCATCTAGATTTTGTTAATTATCTAGGGATCGACTAATGCCAATAGTTTTCCCTATTATCTGGTAAAGATCTGGCGATAAATTATGAATACTTATCCCCCTATGGTGTATGGTTTTATCAACTGAATACCCAGCCTCTTTAAAAAATCGACGCTAATGATTAATTTCAAAATTGCTAGCAAATATTATTTTTCCATTGATACACGCAATTTTCAAATGGGAATGAAATACGGTTTGAGGCCATCTATTACTCTTCCTGATTTATGAACCTTTCATCTCATTAAGTTCTATCAACGGCCCCCTTGGTTAAATTAAAAAATGTCGTCGAATTACTCACTTGGTCGGTCACTTTTGGAATTGATAGAGTTTATAATATGAATATTCTTCTTCCAGTCATGAAACGATAGTTCTGACTGCATCCTCTAAATTTGTCGAATTTACCGTTTGTCGAAAGATCGTCGACTGTGAACCCTTATCAATCTAAAAAAAATGTAAAAATCTGAAAATCTTCATATATAAATTGAATGTTGCATTTATAAATTGATTGTATTTGGGATAAATAAAAACTTTTAAAAATATTTTTTAAAATTGCTTCGGAAATAAATACTTACATCGATAGTGGCTCAATGAGGGAATCCCTCACGGCTGCGAGGCACGTGCAGATACTTACTGAATCGGTTTTAACCGCATTAACATCCCAGGGTAATGGTCAGATGGTACAGGTGGAGAGAAGCAACAATTGTAACACTTTCTTTACATTCCAGACACTTAAAAATAATGGTGAGAGAAACCCTCATCACGCCACCGCTCCGGGGTTAATATTTCGGAAGAATCTTATACACAAATAAGGAATATTGCTTTGAAAACTCCTATCAAAATATAGATACCCCATTATCAATAGTGACATCGGTATTGGATTATGGGAATGAAAAAACTTTGGACTGCAGGTAGCGGTAATAAAAACACAACGCACATACGAAACAAGTCGTGTAATGTAAACATATATACAAAAATTTGATAGATGTGGTAGTATATCATGTGTGAATGCTGAATATTACAATGTGTAAAGTGATCAGTTAAGCCAGCCGCACGATAGGTCTTAGCCCAATAACACCAAAAAAACTTGCATGCCTATTTTCCCATATTAAACTATAGTTTCGTCTCTATGAGACATCTATAATATATCTTGATACAGGGTGAAAACTTTAATGTCAATTATCTCAATAATCATTGATATTTAGGTAATAAATGCTACAATATTTCCGATTTATAATTAGACGTTGTTACGCAGAAAAGATAGAATACAAAAAATAATAAAAATGAGTTATGTACGGACTTGGAGAGCTCAATACGATATATTTATGTGCTGAAAACGTCCAAGCTCTGAGTGATATAGTTTATTGTAAATTATTTTCCTTACCCACATATCGGCCATCACCGTTAAATTAACTCTCAAACAAAAAATGTGGTTTAAGAATTTTCAGCGGCTTAAAATTTACAAATCCGTATCAAACAAAAATATTGGTTTAAAATGTCCATGTGATATGGACGCATTATGCATTTTTTTAATTCTGCTGTTTTGTGGAAAACATCTAAGAGGGTTGAATTTTTTTTACGCCATAGACAATACTTTTTCTTCATGCCTTATTAAATTTATAAAACAAAGAACCTACATAAAAAACGAATACTACTTTCCGTAAATTTAGACATTTTATAGAAACAATCCAACGTGTAAAACGCGTCATACCTTCGTAAATAAAAGTTTTTTCTTATAATGAGTGCAAACGTCTCTGCAACGAGCCATATTAAAAAAATATGCAATAATGAATTAAATATCGACGTATTGGGTTTTTGTAGGTTTAAAACTTAAGAAGCCATTTTCTCGGTTCCATGTTTTTGGGTTGATGGGTGCTTTTTGCATAACAATTTAATCAATTTAACAACGTCCAATTTAGGTAGGGAGTACCTGTAAGGTACTTGTAAGTTAACTGTAAAGTATCTTGCGGACAAGTTCTGTACACCCTGTATAATTTCAGCCAACGCAATGCAACATGTACAATATATTTTACTGGGAATTTTTAAGAGCCTTTGAAATCAGATTTATGAAGACTTAGTTATTCCTATATTACATTTATCACATTGAATGTAATTGTAAAAATTTTTCATGGCCGTTCAAAATATTTTCTATGTGCAATTTTATGGGATATTCTGCCGTGAATATCTGATGTATATGCAGATCTTGCACTCAACCTGGTTATGCTAATAAATGCGCGGAATCAAAAGTGTAATTATTATAAGTAAGGTATTTTATCATAATAATTATTTACAGGGACGCCCTCTTTTTGATCATATACTACACTTATTTGAAGATGAACCTGTTGAAAGCCTCAACAATCGTCGTACTTGTATGAAAATATGTAAGAATGCAGCCGAAGCAAAAGCTGTGTGCCAAGACAGAAGAATATGGCGTTCTATTCTGTCTGCCTACCCTTGCTGGGAAACGGCGTGATGTTTAGTTAGTTAGTTAATTATTTACAGTATCCCACTGTCATTCTGTAAGGAAATAGGGCTCTTAATGCCATTATGGCCCACTTGGAATCCGGAACCAAAATAATAATAGCGCTTTACATTGAGTCTTGGTGCCTGTATCTGATGTATAGAAATGAATCCTAGAATTGGCAAAAAATAAGTAGATTGAATGCAGTAAAAATGCCGTAAGTTAGGCAAATGTATGTAAAATATAATATTCTATAGTATAACGAATGAATAAATTAGAAATGATTGTTGCTGGTTAACAGGGTTCAGTCATGAAAAACGCATGAACGAGAAGAGAATGATTAAGAAAATATTTGAGGCGAGTGTTTAAGGCAGCGGGAACAGGCGGGACCGCGAAAGACCTGGCACAATTAGATATACGAAGTATTTAAGGATGAACTTTTTTTAAAGTGTGATCGAAACAAAAACTGCGCCTACCCCTGCGGAGAAATGGTTTAACAGTTAGACAGCTTTTATGTAATTTCTAAAATATTTTTTTATTTTAGTTTTACGTATTAATAGGTTATTGAATAATATGTAAGCATCAATGAAATTGCCGTTTTGTGTAGAAAAATTCAATTTTTTATGAAAATTATATATTAAATTTATCGAAGTGTTGGCCATTGTTGTCGATGTACTTTTGCCATTAAAATGGAAGTTCTTTGATGCTTTTGCTACAGGAATCCTGGGGACGGAAATTGATGAATTCTTTAAGGGAGGTTTTCTGCCACGTTGGGCCATAAAATATTAGATTTTACACCATTTTTTATGCAAAAATTATTAAATATAGATTGTTGATATTTTGTATGTTGACTAAGCGGTCTTTCTTTTAACATAAAAATATTTTTTTAAATTTGACAAAACATGGTAGCGGGGGGAGCCACGTATGTCGCGGGCAATAGCATTCTTCGCTTGCGGAAGTCCCGGTTGATCTGAATCAAAAAATAATAATTTTTCTTTGAACAATAAGTTGAATCAGAATCAAGGATAAAAATTGAAAAATAAAAAAAAGAGCGATCGAAGGGAAATTTGTTGGTTATTACCGTTTAAGTGCTGAGAAGCGCCATCGCGCTTCTTCTGCATCCTCTATAAAATTGCTTGAAGCGTGACGACGCTGCTCACATGAGTGTGTCTTCGCGCGCGAGTTAGATGGGTAAAAAATATAAACTTGCCGAGTGTCCGCGAAGTTTATATTTTATCAAATTTATAGTTCGTGCGCAGCTATGATTTTTTCCTATGATACCAATAGAAATTAAAGAAAATGGCTAAGCACTGAAACGGTTAAGAACCACATTTTCACATACAAAATTTGTAAACAATTTTTCCCTTGTAAAAAGTTCTGAATTCCGAAAAAAATGAAAATCGGTCGGTGAAAGGTCTGACAAGTCAGATAGATGACGGAAAGTTTCAAGTCAAAGCTCTTGTGATTTAAAGACGGTCCGTTGTGATGTGTGTGGACGTACATTGTCGTGGAACAGTGGTGGACTAGAGCAAGTGAGTCTCGGTTATTTGATAGCGAGCATGGACATCATGGTTTTCAGTTTTTGAAAGTATAACTCTGCAGTAATTGGTATGCTAGATCTCAAGAAGCTGTAATTAATTATCCCGGCAAAGGTCCACAATACAGTCATAAGCAGTTTGACTCTATTTACGTCTTAGACATTGTTTTTCTGCCTCTCTTGTGTCTAACCATTGCGAAAAATATTCTGATTATCAAGCAGAATCCACTTAGCATCACAAGTAAAAATCTGACTCAGAATTCTCTCATTCATGTGCCGACATGACACATTAAGGCAAGCCTCGACGAGAGTCGTTGTTTTCCCTCAGTAAGTTCATACGGTGCCCACAGCGAGCTTCTTTATTTTCCCAATTTGACGAAAATTAATCATTATCGTTTTGTCACTGGCGCTGTAGCTAATTCTGAGATGGTTCGGGATAAATCCGTTTCCATCAACTGCATTCCTCGGTCGTCCACGGAGCTTGTTGTTAAGGTCGAAATTTCCAGAACGGATGCGATCAAACCAAAAACTCACAGTGCGTTCATTTAAAATACCTGGTCCATATATATCGTTGATATTGCGTGCCATCTTGTAGACTCGGCACATTCTCATTATGGGGGAGCGTAATCCGTAATTGGGACGAGCTACAGGAATGTGGAAAATGCACTGTGTTCTAATAGCTTTTGCTGGGACGTGGATGTTGATAATCGTTAAAAGGAGTGGACAATTAAATTGGTTTCGACAGTTCTTATACAAATTAACAATGTCTAGAGCTGTGCGTCTTGATATTGTTACCAGACAAATGCAGACAATTTTCACTGTCACAATTTTTGTTGTCGTCACATTGATTTTAATGGATCTTTATATTATAATATGATCAAGTGAATCCTTTTTAGTAAGAGAAAACAGGATATATATATATATATAGTTTTCTCTGCATTTAAAGGAAAAAAGTTTGTCAAACCATAATTTCAACATGTTAACAGCTTTGGATTTATGGAAATACAAAAGCATGTTTGCTTTCGTATTTACATCAATCCATGACTATATTACCTACATGTTTTTCCTAAATCAAATAGTTATAGTACAATAGGTAGTTAAAAATCAAATTTAAAAAATTGAATCTAGGATTTAGTGAGAAAAAAAGACGTTGTACATATTTATATAAGTTAAAATATGAAAACAGCGCCATCTAGTGTAGAGTAGCATATTGGTAGTGTTAGGCCGGTCGCACTTTGGATACTAATTATTATCGCACGTATACGCACGATTATTTTCGTACGTACTGAGCGCGCACATTGATTGCGTCTTGCTTTGATCACGATCAGTTACTTTACGCATTTCTTTGAAGACTTTTGTGTCAAACGAATAATCTGTATCTTCTGGAAAACTCTCTTCTGACTCGTACACTGCTACGGCGGCAGCGTCGTCGTCAGTGAAAGAAATATATACTAGAAGGGATGAATTTCATCATATTATGGCAGACTTAAATTTCATGATTATCTACGTATGAACAAAAAAACATTTGAATATATTTTAAATGCTACGTGAACTGATCTGACCAAAGTCAGTAATTTGTTCGAAGTACATAATTATACACCTCACCTTCATTAAACCAAAATATTTAACTTACCAGGTATTTTCATTTCTTCAGAGATTTTCCGTCACGACCTGCGCTGATCGGTCACTCAGGTGATAAGTTGAATCACTTTGGTCCCACAAACATTTGTGGTCATGTATCAAATTGACAAATTTTTCAATATCCATCGTACGAATAGCAAAAATTTCCAAACGAATCCGGATCGTGTCGGACGTCGCATCTATACGTACGTACACGTGTATCTAAATCGTGTGCGATGTTCAATACTACTTCGAAGGTCAGGAATGTACTTGCGTATTCGTACGTACACGTACTGCTCAATTTCGTACGAAAACGCATCTAGTGTGCGGCCGGCGTTATGTTAGACAATAGCTCAGACCATGTTTCAACAGTCATCTCGGCTGAGTTTCTCTCTTCCCATTCACTTTGTATTTGCTCTTCAGGCATTTGAACAACTAGGGCATGTAAATATCTTACTACGTTAAATGAAGATCTCCGGGGAATCGCGAGTGAGCCTTCGGAGCCAGAAGTCATACATATTCGAATTTCGAACACCATCGTACGTCCATTACGTCTGTACTCGGTATAATAATTTAAATTTAAATGCTGTCATCGTGGGACTTAAACTTTCGCTAACTACAACAAAAATTATAAGGGATGCAACTGAATTAAATAAATAATATTTATTTATTTATTTATTTAGAGTATTCACAAGTTCACAGTACAATTAATCGAATAAATAATCTTTAAATATTCTACTGGAGCTCAACCATGAACGATTCAATATATCAATGTAATTTCAGATCATAAACGCTTATTTAACCAATTATATAAGCAATAAAATAAGAGAAAAGTGAAATAAACAAAGTATGACAACAGCAATAAATAAAGTTTGAAAACAGTGATAAAAGTAATAAATCAAGAAAAAAGTGAAATAAACAAGCATGAAAACAATTTTTAAATTAGTTTTTAATATATTACTATTATAATATAAATTTTCACCCGCTATGAAATCTAGGTATAGTTCATGAGAAAATACTACAGGTGTCTCCAGCATAGTTCCTTAAAATAAACAAAAGGTTTTCAGATTTGGGACATGTATAGAACTTTCAAAAAATTTGATAATGTATGGATGTTTTTACGATGAAACTGGTGAATTGCATTATGTAGAGTGACACTTAAGCCAGCTCACACAGGTCGAGAGCCCTGGGCCATCCTATAAAAAGACTTCCATACATTTCTCATATAAACAGTTTCATCTCTGTGAGACTTCTATAATTTTTAATAACGAATAAAATAAAATATTAGCAAATTATAACGGATTCTAGCCTAATTTTTTTGCAAAATAAAGTCGTCCAATTAAAAGTTTGCTTAAAATAATCCATTTTTGGTAAGACTTAGAAAATTTATCAGTAATGTATTTAACAAAGGATACGATTCAATTATTGTAACTCATACAAACTACCACAATAGCATTTCAATGTACATAATAATTCGACTGTCTTTCTTATATGAACTCTACCCAACTTTAAAATTCGAGTATCAGTGTAACTATTTGCTCATCAAATTGTTTTATTTATTATTTGAGTGCACACACATATTTAATTACACTTGAACACAGAAAACCTTGTGCTGCTTAGTAGCCGTTTTACTCACAACTGACGCAAAATGGATCTAGCGGCGTGATTCAAAACGTTCAGACCACGTCTTTTAATTTCCGTGTACATCATTCAAATACAATTTATAATTAAGGAAATATAGCGGTTTGAAATTGCGTTCATCGTTCATCACACTAATTTTTTTTAAATATGAGTGTGAATGGAGAATAATGTCATTAAATTAACGAAATTAATCAATGAGTCATTTACTCTGCGCTGTACTCACACCAAATACTTTTAAGTTATATTTTTTTAAACTAGAAAACACGAACACCTGTTTCAAGACTCAGGCGCACCCAACACCTGATTTTTTAAAAAAAAACCTTTTTTAGGGTCAGCAAAATAAAAAAATATGGAGATCGTGGCGTAACGAAGACTTTTGTAAATTCAATTTTATTCAACTGTGATGACCCTTGCTAAGGGAAAAACCCTTTTCATAGCTGTAAATTCGTATTAATCATATGGAACTTGCTGACCTTCTGAATTCTAGGACTACGCTGGGTTACGGGAATACCTCCAAAACTGTGATCCTTTATTCATCATCTAAAAAAATAAGCCTTATCTCGAATTACGGGCTATTCCGATTGAGTGATTTTAAAATGTAGATAATTTTATTTTTTCGCCTGGAATTTTTTTTTTATTAACTACATACAACCCGTCAAAAATGACAAACTGTAATTTTATAATTGATATAAATTAACTTTGTTAAAACCACTTATTTATTGAAAAAATTCAACATGTTTCGAAGCCAACGGCTTCTTCGTCAGGATAAAAAAAATAATGTTGAATTTTTTCAATAAATAAGTGGTTTTAACAAAGTTAATTTAAATCAATTATAATTATGTTACCACAAAATAAATTTACTACATTTGAAGAAGATGTTATTTTATATTTTGGACGCTAGTCAAGGCTGCGAGAACAGTACTATCTAGAGTAGCGTAACCTTAGTGATGAATTTTATCAAAAAGAGAATTATAATTTTTTGTGTCTTACATCTCATTATTATTTGAGTCGTCTTCTGGCTTTATACAGGACCAACCTGCCGATGGTTATGCCTGTTGGAAGAGCTCCCGCAATGCTGAACAATATCTTACATCAATTTGGCTATTGATATATCCCATGTGTCTGAAGGGGTTTTCCGAAGCAGGATTCTCCTATAACTTTGACCAGATTTTATATGTTATATTTAATTGATTAAATATTGTTATTTTAATATGTACACTTTCGTAATATGTTAGCCTTGAACATTTAGTTTGTAGTTTGAAATTGAGTGTCGGACATTGTTTTGTAGAGAATTATACTTGTTTTTCATTTTGTACACCTCATCATTAATTGTGACATCTGGTATAGCTAGTGATGAATATTTTAACATAAATAATTAGGTATTAATTTAGATAAATATTATTTTTAATTTCTGCAGGTTAAGTGTTATTTTAAATGTGAAAACTGTTTCGGCTTGTAAGGCCATTATCAAAACAGTCACTGTTTTGAAAATGGCCTTTCAAGCCAAAATAGCTGTCACTTTGTAAATAATATTTAACCCGCAGAATTTAATAATATTTATTTAAATTTAATTTATTTTAAACTTCATTAAAAATAAACACGGAATTCTATAAAGTAAACACAAAAACCATAAATAATGACTTGTAATGAATGTTATTCCATTCATTTTAACTAGTAATATTAGTCAATATTAAATGCTATTGATCTGTTTGTATGTTCCAGGCGTTAATTTGAGAAACGGATTTTTTTTATGATTAATTTATTTATGTAATCTAATAATACAAATAAAAATCAGCTTACATTACGAATATTAATTAGCACAGAGACCATCTAACAAGTTTCAATAGATTAATAAGTTATGTATTGATATTTAACATCAATAACTTAAAATTATACACAAAAATTAATTTAATTAAATAATTAAAATAAAAAATAATTTAAAAAGAGTCAAAGAATTAAATTAAAGGGGGAATTAGGAAGGGAAAAGAAAGGATATATCTAATTAGTAAAAAAAGGAAGAGAAAATAAAAAATATATATAGCATAAAGATATATGAGCAATATATTTGCATATATACATAAAAAACTTAAATAAAAGAAAAAAGTGAAAAAAAATGACTCAGTTGAATATCCAAGAGTTTTATAATCATTGATGAATTGAAGAGATCCATGTCAATAAACTAAAACCATAACTAAAATAAACTTTAATAAATTTGATTAAGTTATCATTTCAAAAGATAGAGCCAACCTTATTTATACTAGTCGGCTATTATTATTTTTTAAATTTATTTATTAAGGAATCTTAACAGTTTTTTTAATAATATAATGTAAAAGCATAGTGTTCATTTCATAGACCAATTAAAAAGATTCACAGATCTTAAGAACAGAATTAGATAAGATATTTTAAATTAATTATTTTGAATTAATTAATAATAGTAGTAAGCAACAAACAATGTTAAGAATGAATATTGGTAAGTGATTGGAATGTGAAAAAAGAAAAAATATATCAAGAAATGAGTTAAATAATGAGTGAAAAAGAATGAAGAGGTAGAAGTCAGGATAGGGGTGGAGGAAGAAAAGATAAGTATAGTGAGTGAAGGTTCAGTCGATTTAGTACATGTATGTAATCTAAAGCATTCTTTTTAATTCAGTAAGACCAACGTTGAAGAGGTCAATATCGATACAATTATTATTGAAAGCTTCGCATGCGCGACATAAAAATGTATTTTGTGTATGGGATGCTCTTTTTCTCTATGATTGTCTAATGTATGTCTATGTTTGTCTAATGTAAGTCAGACTATAATTTATGAGTATATGTAAGGTTATACTTGATCATATTGTGTTTATTTTGTATTGTTCCTTTGCGCAATAGCGTACACTGTGCTAAGTGCTAAATGTTATTAATTTACCAACATATTTACGCCATTTCATTTAATTTTCCAAGAAACTTGTAATTTCGTCTTTGTCTGAAATAACCTCCGTGTTTTTAATTCATAAATATTGTACCAATTTGTCTCCTGGCTTGTTACGAAAACTTCAAGGAATCTTCTAAATTAAATTTTGAATAAAGACATTCACATTTTCAACAATTAAGAAAATAATTTCAACATTTAAGAAAATAAGTGACATAAAACTTAGCTTTTTTTTCAATATATCGTCGTGATCGTAGAACAATGACGGATCTGCAAAAAATTCCATATTACCTTTTTTATTTGATTGTACTGATTTGCGATCGTAGAACAATGCAGCATGTCGTTGTACTGCGCTGACTATATTTAAGGTTTTAAAAGTATCCACTTTAAATAACTTACCAAAGTTTCAAAGGAAAATCTTTTGTAGTTATCGAGCTATTTTACAATGGATTATTATGGTGATTGAATTATGTGATTACTGTTTGATTTTCTCATTTTATACAAGCAAAATTTTTTATCCGTTGATGGAGAACTGACATTTTTGGAAGTTCTAGTTTTTGTTGTATATTTTGAGTTAGGTTAATTGAGATTTGGTTAGGTAACATATTAGGTCCTTACATATGAAATTGGCGTTTTGCCGTACTGGCAAATTTGATCTCAAATATCTTCTCTTTGGTTAGGAATTCCAAATCCAAATTTATACAGCTATTTACTCATGTATTTGTGTTTTGAAAATTATAATTCATTTGTTTTTTCCTCAATTGTTTTTTTCTTTGCGTCACTCAGTTTACAAAATGAAAAACTTGAAATATCGCGTTATTTACGAGAACGAGTTCCACCGTGGCACCAGTGCTGCAGAAACGGCTCGAAGGATTAATGATGTGTATGGCGACGGTGCCGCAAAAGAAAACACAGTGCGTTTTTGGTTCCAACGTTTTCGTTCTGGAAATTTCGACCTGAAGAACAAGCCCCGTGGACGGCCGGAGACCAAAGTTGATAATGAAGAATTGAAGGCTATTGTGGAGCGGATCCATCGCAAACCACATCCGAGTTAGCTGCAGGCTGCGGTGTTAGTGATAAAACTGTTTTAATCCACTTGAAGCAAATTGGTAAGGTGAAAAAGCTTGAAAGTGGGGTACCTCACGAATTGAGTGAAGAAAAATCAACAAACGCGCGTTGACTGCTGCGTTGCATTACTCAACCGGCACAATAATGAAGGGATTTTAAATCGAATCATTACCTGTGATGAAAAGTGGATCCTGTACGATAATCGGAAGCGTCATCGCAATGGCTGAACCCTGCCGAACCAGCCAAACCATGCCCCAAGCGAAAATTGACTCCAAAAAAAGTTACTTGTGAGCGTTTGGTGGACTAGTGCTGGTGTCGTTCACTACAGCTTTCTTAAATCTGGCCAGACGATTACGGCAGATGTCTATTGTCAGCAACTGCAAACCATGATGGAAAATCTAGCTGCTAAACAACCGAGGCTGGTTAATCGCTCTAGGCCACTGCTGCTTCATGATAACGCTAGACCACACACTGCACAACAGACGGCTACCAAATTAGAGGAGCTTCAATTGGAATGTCTAAGACATCCACCGTACTCTCCGGACCTTGCCCCAACAGATTACCATTTTTTTTCGAAATTTGGATAACTTCTTGCAAAGGAAAAAATTCAACTCCGATGGGGCAGTCCAAACCGCCTTCAAAGATTTTATTGATTCCCGTCCGAATGTTTTTTTTAGTAAAGGGATCGATGAACTACCTATGAAATGGCAAAAGTGCATAGATAGCAATGGTACATACTTTGATTAAATAAATATATTATAATAAAAAAAAATCGGCTTTATGTTCCTCCCATACTAAACGCCAATTTCATATGTAAGGACCTAATATTATCATCATCATGTATCGTCGTATAGTGAAGCAGTTAGTGGAAACCTTCCTGTTAAATTTAGATAATGTATACATTAACTTGTATATGTATGCAAACATCATTGAAAATTAATGAATACACTACACTATAGGTCAACCACAGTCAAAAAATCATTCCCTAGCTTTGTCCGGTAAGAAGAAAACAGGGGAAAGTTGCCTGGCAAGCCCGTATTACAAGCCTCAATATGATATTCCATATAAATACATATTTTTAGTTTAAAAAAAAGGTTACTTACTTACTTGAAAACTTCTTTTGTGATCATTTTTTGCATCACAACACACATATTTTTTGCGCACATTCTTTTGAATGTGGTCTAGCTATACTTGATGTATTGGTACATTACCAAAATTAACATTTCATCTGTTATACGTATTATTTATTATCACCGTTTACTTTTACTCTTTTTTTATTTTATATATATATATATATATTTTATTTTTTTAATTTTTTTATTATTTTTTTTTATATTAATTTTTTTATTTATTTTTTATTTATTATATTTTTTATTTTTTATTTATTATTTTATATATATTACGGAGTATTAACTGTGACTTAAATCAATAAATATAATTATTGTCTTCTCTGTGTTATCCTCTAATTATGGGAGATATATAACTATTTTTTCTTTTCGAACCATATATTTTTGTTTTCCTGTTGAATGATTAAATAAATATATAACTAAAAGATTTAAAAAAATAACTTGCTATGAACATACCTATAATAAGTACGTTTCAATTCAAACAAAATAACATTTCATAAAAATAATTTTATATTGGAATAGAAATAAAGAGTGCGTTGAAATAAAAACAAACAAATCGGTAAAATATTCATGGAAAATTATTCTTTCAATACTAGGATTTGGTGCACAGGTGACGAGGGTAGAATTATTTATGGGGCTGCCATATGTTTCAGAATAAATGTTAAATGTTTCACATAAATTCACAATTTCATATAAATTTACGAATCTTCGCCTAGCATATTTAATGCTGTATAATATCGCAAATTTAATCAAAATTTCCTCAAAACGTATGAACGCTTGGTCTGTAAATTAGAAACGTTTTTTATATTTGCTTGTCAAAATACCAAAACACTATACATAACTAATATAATAAAAAAATCTTCTATGTCGCAACTCCCTGCCCGTGCGCTCGAGCAGTCGTCTGATGTTCGAGACTATTCGAGTAGTTTCTCCATATGTCTAGTATTTTATAGTGTCTTCGAGAAGATTCTAGATTCGTGTTCGTAGCTTCTAGTTGGAGTGTTCGAGAGACTTTAATAATGCGTAGTTATCATTAAATCGTAATCCCAATTATAATAATTTTGTTGTCTGTCTGTCCGTCCATCCGTCCGTCTATCTGTCTATCTGTCTGTCCTAGTAACCTTTTTATCGTAATTTTTTTTTCGATTTTTTTAAAATAAAATAAATTAATGCTTATTCCTTAGGAATTGACATCTAATAAAAATTATTGTCATTTTTGATGGGGTACAGCTAGTGTATTAATACATTTTATGCATGCAATACTCGCTGAATCTGTTTTTAAATGCCAGACAATATTTCGCGTGTATTTTTATGTTGAAATTACGCACCCTTGTTACAGCAAGGTAACATATGAAACTCGCATTTAGCTGAAAAGTTAAATATAAAAAATTTAATATTCATTTTTAGAAAAATTCTTGCTACACTTATCTTTTCATAATTATAGTTTCTTAAGATGTTGTTCTTCGTAATCAGGTGTTATTTATATACATAATAATAAAAAAGTATTCGACCTTTCAGACGTTGATGGGATCGAGGGCAGAAGGAATGACGTGTAAGGGCATGTGATGAATCACCTGTTTCTATAGATTTTTTTTTTTTATTATATTATTTTTATTTTGAACTCTAAGATGATTTAAATGCTACGCGGGGAAAAATTGAGCTAAACTGGCCGTAGTATTGGAGCTACAAAAATTTGGGAATGATGAAACGCTAGTATTGGGAGGGAGTTAGTAGCGATTGATCGGATATAGGTTACGAGCAGTTAATATTCAATTCTTATAAAACATATTAATCTTGTGGTAAAGCCGCGTTTGGTACAAATGGTTGACGATCGGCGCGGTCCGAGCGGTCCACATGTGCTTCCCAAAAAAAATACTGAACACGGCTTTCGTAGATTTGGGTCGCGATTATTGCGTTTAGGGCCGTTAAAAAACCGATTAACGTCTACTCTAAGGTGACGATGATATTGACAGTTCCACGAGGTTTCTGAATTATTTACTTTTTTGCTCGGGTTTTGAAATCGTTTGAGAGCCGTATATCTTCATCTCGAGTGGATCCCCGTGCAACAGAGAGGCAGAATATTGAGCAAAACTAAGGAAGGCAGGTCCTAATCGGGGGATCGCGAGAGGAAAACGCCCCATAAAATTTTTTTTATAGGAATTGGCCGTGGAGCACGGATTAAACGTATACGTTGTACCAGAGGGGTGACCTTAACTGAGCGGATAATGATTTATTTTCGTTTCGCGGGAGTCGGATAACGTAGGCAGATAGGAAATTTAACTATAATTCCATTATATTTATCTGTAGACTGACGCTCTATCGAGGAGCGAATAATGATTCATTTTCGTTTCGCGGGAGTCGAATAACGTAGGCGGGTAGAAAAGTTAACTATAATTCTATTATATTTATCTGTAGACTAACGCTCTTCAGGCTTTTACAACAGATAGGTAATTGTGCAATGACGGTATATACGGTTAGGAAAGAGATAACGATAACGTGTAAGCATATTAATGGCACGACAAGAAAATAATATACTCGAATATAGATACAATATATTAACTATGTAATCACTACAAACCTGCCCTACGTTAGCGTAGTTTCAACAGGACGGGTAACGTGTATACGATTGGCTATTCTAGCTCAGATTTCGCCGGGTTTGGTAGTAATAACCACAAAACATAATTGGAACAAGTGTATCTAGATAAGAATATTGTAAATAAAATAATATGAATTTGCGGCCCATATACACATGAAATAAAAGGATAAAGCGTATGGGGATCTTATAGATGGATGGATAAATGAAACAAATATATATAGGAGTAAATGCAGGTAAAAAGCAAGCATATAAGTACCAAAAACATAGGAGAACATAGTGTGATAGAAATTCGAAGACGGGAGGAACAATAATGTGAAGTGGAACGGATATAGCAAGAGCATGTAATAATGATAAACGTACAAATACAGACAACTACTTGAGACCGATTCGACAGATACTAGCAATCTTTCAACACACTTCTAAGAACATGGTGAGCGGTATATAGTTATCAGCGGAGGCGTCCAGTGCCTTGGCAATGAATGAGCACTGAATTAATCCGACGCCTTGCCTGCGGCACTGGAGGTTTATTTACTTATTTGTTTTATTTGTTTTCATTTATTGGGTTTCTTACAGCCATATAATTAATCAATCTTTGAAGAAAAGACAATAATTGATGCACAGAGTTTTGGGCCAATTACGCGAAAACACATACATACAATCGATAAAAGAATAATAAAAACATGTCCAATAGTGGGTTGTGTGAGTGTGTATCTGTGTGTTTATTTATTTGTTTATTTATTTTGTTTTGGGAAAAAAATTAAAAGCAAAACGATCTTAAAAATCTTCCACTGAATTTAAAAATTTAATTTAACTTACATTAATAGTTTATTGTGTTATAGCGAATAGTACTCTTCCAGTATTATATTGTTCGAGAATATTCACTGTCTATGTAACATAGTTACTTTGTGGATCAATCTTACTGCCAATAAAAATAATAATAAATGGTTACAAATTATGTTTAAATTCCGCAACGGAGGGAGCTAATACGTCCCTGTGCGCGGAGAGTCGCGGCCAAAAGACAGGATTCATTGGGGACCCACGAGAAAAGATCGCCCAAAATTAATTTAAAATTAGGTATAGTGCCTTTGGATGATTGTTATATCTAGGTATGCAGTGTGCACGTGGTGAATATATGGAAATTGATCCCATGATATAGCGGCCAAGAAACGTTAAATTTCCGATAAAGACGAGTGGAAATACGAGGGAACGGGGCATAATAATGGTAGATAATGAAGAAACATCAACTATGATTAGGGGAGTACCCGATAGATTGTAGTTACGTTTGATCAAACGACAATATGGACTGAACTTAGAAATTAAATATTAAAAATTAATTATCGCGCTTGTGAAGCGAGTTCAATTCGTCCGAAGCCACTGAGTCCGTCCCAAATAGGCACGGGGACGGAGATAGAGACGGCAACAGGAGGTGGGATCAACTGACATATCCGAGTGGAGATATGGTTTTTTTTTGCCAAATTGAATCTTAGGAACAAAGAATTTGGTTTCAAGGAAAGTAGGATATTGAAAATCCTGGAAACACACGACTTAGGACCTTTGGCTGCTAGGGGGGGTTTAAAATGTCAAGACACAGCAGAAATCAGGCAGTTGGTGTGAAGCGTCTACGGGACGTGAAATCCGCGTCGGTTGTTTTTTTGAGTGAAAGTTGCCGTCGACTTGGAGTGTCCAGTGGATATAGTGAAAATTATAGTTTGATTTCAAGTGAAAGTTGTGTACGGGTAAATATACTCTTCGACATTGTTGGTTGCTCACGTTAAAAGAAAAGGGGGGTACGGGTTTGATTTTATTTTATAAAGGGTAATTAATTTGGCATATTAGAACTTCGGAAATTACTGCGCTTTATTAAGTTGATTAGTCCGGCATATATAGAACTGATATTTGCAGATCTCCGGAAACTAGCTGTGCGTTATAAAGATACCTATTTTATGCTAAACACGCGGGAAATTGTTAATAAATCTTGTAAAAATACCTATCTTATGCTAAATACGCGAGGTCCTGTTAAAAGAGTTTTAACTCAGAGTGCGGGGTTGATTTTATTTTATAAAGGTAATTAATCTGGCATGTCGGAACTTCGGAAATCACTATGTTCTATAAAGTTAATTATTTTTGTCGTCTTACTAGGTTCACAGAATAATATTCGCAGAATTTCAGGAAACGGTAGAGTTCAAATTTAGTTAAATTTTCGTTTTACTAAGTATAGTATTGGCGGATCTCTGGAAACTAGCTGTGCGTTATAAAGATACCTATTTTATGCTAAACACGCGGGAAGTTGTTAAAAGATAAAGGGTTGTTACTAACAGATTCGATTTTAAATAAGTCTTATAAAATACCTATCTTTGCTAAATACGCGAGGTCTCATTTTAATTTTTACATTTGTAAGGCATATAATATTTCGTTATATGAAATGTTTCGATTAGACCGGGTTTATTTTAGTTATCGAAAGAATATTTAGTTTATTTTAATAATTTTTTTGTTTATGTTTAATAGTAAGAGTCCGTTAAAATTATAGCGAATAAATTCTGGGATTAAAAATACGTCTAGTGAAAAATATATAGCTGATCTCGCGGGGTATCAGGTTCAGCCCATAATAATCTAGATTTCCATTTCGTCTAAAATTATATAGAGTAATTTCGTGAGAGTCGGGACTTATTTACAATTTTACAGATGTATGAAATTTCATTATTCAAAAAATTATATATAATAATCTCGTGGGGGTCGGGGTTTATTTACGGTTTTACAGAAGTACAAGTTTCACTATTTTATAAAGTATATAAAATTGCTTCCGTTCGGCCCGGGTTATCTTATATTGTATAGGAAAACATAGGTCCCGCGTTATTAAAACATATAAAACCGTTTCATGTGGCCGGGATTAATACGCGCGTTGGGGAAAGCCTATAAGGTAAAAATATGTTTGATTTGATTCGGGTATTTTATATTTTATGAAAGATATTTGCCTCGCGGACTTAAACTATGAAAAAGGTTTCAATTAGTTCTGGTTATACTTTAGGAGTGATGTAAACTTCGCGGTTGTATAATTTGGGGTACTTCGTATTGTACGAAAACGTAAATCTCGCGTATAAAAACGCGTATAAAAAACGTATATCATGTATTCAAACATATAAAAACTTCTAGTACATTGTTTCGATAGACCGGGGTTGTATTATACTTATAAAGATGTTATGGGGCCTCGTTATATTGAAAATATATAAAAACCGCCTGGGGCTGGGTCTTCTTATTTATAAACTATATAAGATTTCGTTACATTTAGTTATATAAAATGCTACCGTTCAGGAATTCGCGTTTCATTTTAAGCATATATAAATATAGGGTCCCGTTTTTGAGCAATGTTAGTGTTTCGTTTAGAATTCGCGCCTTCATTCAATAAATATGAAACATGTAGATTTCAATCAGAACTATTTTAAAATGATTCGTTTAGAAATTCGCGTCTTGTATTATAAATGTGAAAATTATAGTATTCGTGTTGAGCTAAACGTGTGAACATAGAAACACTTCAGTTTTGACCGCTATTTTGTTTACTATGCCTAGGACGTTCTTGCGGTATATTAGGCTTGATGGTAAAATTTAAACCCTTACTCTGTTTAAAATATACGTAGTGTCTCCGCCTAGATTGGCTTCACGATATACTTTATGAAATTTGTAAGTTCCGTTGTCCTAAAATTGTATAAAATTACCTTCGTTTAGATCGGGTTATATCATATTCCTCGTGGAACGCGTAAACCTCGTTGTCCTGAAACTAAATAAGGATGCCTCATCTAGACCGGGTTCATTTTACATTTTAGGGAGAATATAAGTCCCGCGTCTTTCACTACATAAAATGGATTTGGTAAGATTGGGGTTGTTTATACTCGTAGAAATTACAGAATTCCGTTATTCCTAAACCATATTAAAATGATAAATTATATTAAAATGATTTAAAATATATTAAAATTTTCCGGAGAGTGGATATCAAATATTCGAGATGATAATAAAATTATTTATTTATTTATTTTTATTTATTTGTTTACGCCCATTAGGCTTTTACATAAAGAGTATAAAATAAATTTCAAAAAGCACATACATTAAAAGTTTCAGGAATAGCACCAAATCATGAGTATAAAAATTAAAAATGTAGAGTAGGTAACGAGCAGCAATGCGTATAGGCTTTTACATGAAAAAAATATATCATAAAATTAAAAGAACATACATTAAACAATATAAATTACAAGTAGCAAATTATTAAAAGTACCGGAATAGCACCAAAACATGAGTACAGAAATTAAAAATATAAAGTACAAAGCGGCAATGTGTACGAAAAATATATATTACCCACCATTACATATTAACAGCTGAAGTCAGTAACGAAGCAGTATTGCCTCTTTAAGTGTAAACTTTACTTTCTCCAGACTGTCGACGAAGATGTCAATCATGCAACCATATTCATCATTACATTATATTAAGAATAATATAATTTTGTTATCAATGCACAAACTTGGCAATGAACTACCTACATATGTCGACATTTTAAATCTATCTCTCTCAAAATTTAAAAAAACACTATATGATCATTTCTTTTCAAAATATTAAATTTTTATATAATGTCTTAAATTTTTTATATATATAGCTGGCTATTCAAATTTAATATTGCTATATTATCGGTGAATAAAAATTTCTGAGATCACTACTTTACACCTGTTTGCATATATACCTTTTTTTTTTCATAAATGTCTAACCTCATTATGTTTAAACTATGTATATATAATTTTTTACATTTATACCCTTTATTTTTCTTTTACATTTAATCGTTTGTTGTATTTTAATTATGTATAAACCTGCTACTTTACACTTTTGCATATATACTTTTTTTTTTACATATATGTCTAACCTCATTATGTTTAAACTATGTATTATACCTTTTTACAGTTATACCCTTTATTTTTCTTTTACATTTAATCGTTTGTTGTATTTTAATTATGTATAAACCTGCTACTTTACACTTTTTGCATATATACTTTTTTTTACATATATTTCTAACCTCATTATGTTTAGACTATGTATATATATACCTTTCTACATTTATACCCTTTATTTTTCTTTTACATTTAATCGTTTGTTGTATTTTAATTATGTATAAACCTGCTACTTTACACTTTTTGCATATATACCTTTTTTTTTTCATACATGTCTAACCTCATTATTTCTAAACTATGTATATATACTTTTTACATTTATACCCTTTATTTTTCTTTTACATTTAATCGTTTGTTGTATTTTAATTATGTATAAACCTGTTGTAAAAGGCTATTAAGCCGTGTAATTAATTAATAATAATAAAAATAATAATAATAATAATAATAATAATAATAATAATAGTAATATTAAGAATAAAACAAAATCGGCGGACTCTAAAAGTAATATGTATTGACCTTATAAAGATGTAGACTAGCGGGGTTTTATTATAGAAGCAATCAATTCTTTAACAGCAACAAGTGGACAAGTGGTTGCTTCATGGGTTTGTTAAAACTTATAGATGGATGGAATCCTAGATTCAAGCTTAATCCCGGTATTTCGGATAAATATAAGAATATGTAACATCGGAAAATGACGGGTAACGGGTTTTATGAAAAATATCGGTGCGTATAATCATTAGAGTATGATCATTAGAATTGGAGTCTAGTCTCGATGACCCGGGAAGTACGGAAACGTAAGACGGAAATAAGGACTATGTTGCAGTATTATTAAGATATATAAATACTTACGATTGTCGAGCTAGAGTCTAATTCCGGTATCTCGAGGAATATAAATTCAAGGAAAAGAAAATAATGTCTAGTTTCGGTTTGATTAAGGTATATAAACCGTATAGTTGCCGAGGCTGGATACTACGGAAACTTATAAGCGCGTAATGGCAGGATCAAAGGTTAGGTCGCGAACTATAGTTAATTAGGGGCCTGTGAATCGTATGCGCGTGCGGGGCAAGTGTTCGCAATCCTTAGGTATAAAGTGAGGTACATAAAGTGAAACTACGATGCACTGGAATGGATATAATCGGCGGCAGATGGGTAAGTCATGTCATCCTCTTTCCGTTTTGAGATTATAACGATATATAAAGGTGGCGCACGATTAAGAAGAATGGTCTCGGGTTCGATACCCCAGACAGAGACGGAAGAAGCGCCGACAGTGAAAGCTAACCCCTGTACCGTAAACTTTAAATATTATTTTATCCACAGGTGTTTGTTTGCATGTTGGATCCGTACTGACCATAATAGGGGCGAATTAATTCGCCAAATAACCCTTTCTCTGCATGTGTGTGAACTTCCAGGGATCGCGCGGCCCGTGTGCTCGACGCCGAATTTAATTATTCATTTCTATTTATTTATTTAATTGATGACTCATTAATACATTAGGTGTTTATTTGTCTATTCATATGCAGCGTCCCAGTTATATATAGTCAGGCGGCGTTTCGATAGCATCATCATCGGCCCGTGTGCTCGACGCCGAACTTAACTATTAATTTCTATTTATTTATTTAATTGATGATCCATTAATTAATTAGGTATTTATTTGTCTATTCATATGCCGCTTCCCAGTTATATATAGTCAGGCGGCGTTTCGATAGCATCATCATCGGCCTGTGTGCTCGACGCCGAACTTAATTATTCATTTCTATTTATTTATTTAATTGATGATTCATTAATTAATTAGGTATTTATTTGTCTATTCATATGCCGCGTCCCAGTTATATATAGTCAGGCGGCGTTTCGATAGCATCATCATCGGCCCGTGTGCTCGACGCCGAACTTAATTATTCATTTCTATTTATTTATTTAATTGATGATTCATTAATTAATTAGGTATTTATTTGTCTATTCATATGCCGCGTCCCAGTTATATATAGTCAGGCGGCGTTTCGATAGCATCATCATCATCACCATCATGTCCCAGTTATATATTGTCAGGAGACGTTTCAATAGTCATCCATCATCTTCATTAGCGGTCCAGTCATATAGTCAGGAGGCGTTCCGATAGTATCATCACCATCATTAGCAGTGTCCCAGTTGTATATCGTCAGGAGACGTTTCAATAGTATCATCATCATCATCTTCATTAGCGGTGTTCCAGTCACATATAGTCAGGAGGCGTTCTGATAGTATCATCATCATCACTAGCGGTGTTCCAGATATATATCGTCGGGAGGCGTTGCGATAGTATCATCATCATCATCGTCATCACTAGCGGTGGTTCAGCTTTATATCGTCAGGAGGCGTTTCGATAGTATCATCAACATCATCATCATTAGCAGTGTCCCAGTTATATATTGTCAGGAGACGTTTCAATAGTACCATCATCATCATCTTCATTAGCGGTGTTCCAGTCATATATAGTCAGGAGGCGTTCCGATAGTGTCATCACCATCATTAGCAGTGTCCCAGTTGTATATCGTCAGGAGACGTTTCAATAGTATCATCATCATCATCTTCATTAGCGGTGTTCCAGTCACATATAGTCAGGAGGCGTTCTGATAGTATCATCATCATCACTAGCGGTGTTCCAGATATATATAGTCAGGAGGCGTTGCGATAGTATCTTCATCATCACCATCATTAGCAGCGTCCCAGTTGTATGTAGTCAGGAGGCGTTTCGATAGTATCATCATCAACATCATCATTAGCAGTGTCCCAGTTACATATAGTCAGGAGGCGTTTCGATAGTATCATCATCAACATCATCATTAGCGGTGTCCCAGTTATATATCGTCAGGAGACGTTTCGGTAGTATCATCAACATCATCATCATAGCAGTGTCCCAGTCGTATATCGTCAGGAGGTGTTTCAATAGTATCATCATCATCATCATCATTAGCAGTGTCCCAGTTATATATAGTCAGGGGGCGTTTCGATAGCATCATCATCATCGTCATCATCATTAGCGGTGTTTCAGCTATATATCGTCAGGAGTCGTTACGATAGTATCATCATCATCATTAGCGGTGTTTCGGCTATATATAGTCAGGAGACGTTACGATAGTATCATCATCATCATCATCATCACTAGCGGTGGTTCAGCTATATATCGTCAGGAGGCGTTTCGATAGTGACAACATCATCTTCATCAGTGATGGCAGGGTTCCAGTTACACATCAGTCGGAGATAATTAGGCAGTTCCCATCATCATCGATGGCAGGATTCTAGCTGTACACCATTTGGAGAAAATACACCGACATCCCTGGCCAGGGGCTAGGCATATCCCTACTGTCCAGATCCACCTTTCCATCTACTAATACGAGGGGTCATGGCCTCGTGAAACCACATGGCAACCAACCATTACAAGTATTTATTTATGTATTGTATATGTAAGTATATGTATGTATATTATATTTTATTAGTATGTATCTATTCGTACGTAGTGTATGAGGGGGCTCTTCACGGGTGGCACAACACCCGTGCGGATGTCTTCCCTCGTCTGGAATGGATTGAACGTATTGATGCATACCAGATTATAATAAGTACTACCTGGGAGGGTGGTTGCAGTCACTGTAGTGTCGCGAATGGCCAATGGGCTGCAGTTGCTCACAGGCGAGGGTTGGGGAGCCTAGGAAACTCCCCTTCCCCACTCGCATATTTTTGACTTGACAGGTGGCCCGGGACCATCTTTACAGTAGCTTCAGTATATATACCGTAGTTTAACTTAGTTTAACCTGGAGGAGTTGGAATTCGGGGGGCAAACTGGCTCTGAGCCCGGACGCCAGACACTGACGCGAGGGATGGTGCGGTACTTTGCACAGAAGAGGCCCAACATGAAAAGGCGCATCCAGGCTCAGGTCAACGTATCCGGAACTCGTGTCGGGAGAAGGAAGATGGGATCAGTCACCGATGAGCCTTTGGGTACGGAGGGGCCGAATTTAAAGCAAACACATTTTTCGCGTACACATACATTTATACATACCTCCCACACCCCCTTATCCATTAGAACCCGACGTACCACTAGAATGAGACATAGGGCCAGATACAGGTGACGGAACTTAGGCCGGCTAGTAAATAAACGTAACAATGTAATTGATATAAAGATAATGCAGAGTAAATATAAAAGATCGTAGGGAATAAGCACAGCGAGATAACGGCGGAAGATAAAATTATTAATCAGCGAGGGCGTCGAAGACGGAATCATCCATAGGAGCGGCTACGAAGGACTCGAGGGCTTTCAGGGGATCTATGTACTCTATATGTGCATGTGCATGTGATAACGGCACGTCACTAACCTTTCCAGTGGATGGCGGTCGATCCCATACAGGTAGGACAATGGGGGATCGAGCGGAGAGGGCATGGAAGCAGAGGATCGCGCACTCTGGAAGCGCAGCTACACCAGATGCAGTGGTTTCAGTCCGTAGGAATGATAGGTAAATAATATAGGGCCACGGAACATAGTATGTTTAGCAATTGCACCGTAGGGCTTAATTGACGTGCTAGGTAGTTTTGTTTGCGTTTTCCATGAACATTCACGAACTTCATACCCCAGTATTTAATTTAAGTTAAGCTTGCGTTAGGGTTACCACAGAACCAATTCATCCCCTATAGTTCGAAACAAAAAATTACACAACGTGAACTGGGGAGGTCTTGAATAAAGCGAGGGTGTTTGGAAATACTACGTTAAAAACCGTAGAGCCTTCACCCGACGTAGATAGATAGCTTGTTTGCCTCTAACAAGGCGTAAACTCAGTTAGGAGTAGGATCGAGCTGAAAGGCGAGAAGAGGACCCATCACAACGTTCACCATTTCCACCTGATATAGCTTAAAAGATACGTTAATACGTTATACCATGTATAATAAGTTATACCACATCTATCAACTTTTTGGAAGATATATATTTAAGTTTTACAATCCGTTTCACATGTCTGTTGTAATTAAATATATACAACTTCCAAAAATTTGATAGATGTGGTATTCTATTATGGGTGGAATGGTGAATTTTACTTTGTGCAAAATTATCACTTTAGCCAGTCGTACGATAGGTCGTAAGCCTTACAAACACCCAAAACTTCCATACCTGCTTTCCGATAAAAATCAATATAATTTTGTCTCTATGAGACATTTATAATATATCTTGATTAATGATGTCCCTGGGACAAATGTTCTGTAAATTTTGGATAAACTCACTCCTAATCGTGACATGTTTATTGTTCTAGTGGTTAAAACACTCAGATAGTGATTCAGAGGTCAAGGAAAGAGGAAGAGAAAAATCCAGCGCATCACTCCTTGAAGAACATCCAAAGTAAAACGAAATGCAGAACCATTTGTAAGTGTAGAAACGCGAAGCGAACTAGTCGCATGAACTGACAACTAAAGAGATATCCGTAAATTACAGATCCCTGTTCGACATTGGCAAATAGACGGACATTATTCAATGTAGTAGCAACATCTATCGAGTTTTACAGATACTGAGATTAAAAACCATTGGGAGGGATGAAGTTTACATATTTGTAATTAATAACTTAATTTTGTAAAAACGACCTTCGCGTGACGTGCGCGAATTTCTTTGAATAACAAATAATTTCACTTTTAATGCACTCAAAGAAGCATAACCTGAAAATGTATTCATATGCGATTCCGGGTACGTATATTTATTGTACAAATGTAAATATTAGGATACAATATTTCAATGTATTAGCAAACAAATGCAATGAAATTGATTGCAAAATGCATGAAATTCTATCTGTATTCACTGATATATTCGACTATTCGCTTTCTGTGATGATTTGATTGAACCCTGTTCTGTTGCAGTAATCTGTCAAAGGAATAATATTGAATATTGAATATGGATGAATTCATTTCATAGCATTTACCTTTGACACGCCGAATATAAATCTTTCTCCCGTTTGTTGGATTTCAAGTAAAATACGCTCTCGTGTGATGACTAAAAACATGGCAATATTATGTAATCCTCGCATCAGATATAAGTATCTAATATTAATAAACTAAAGTATCTATGTAGCAAACCATTAAATTATTCTTATTGTGATATTTTTAATGCTATATTTTTGAAGTAACACAGTAAAAGAAAATTCTAATTTTAATATTTTTTTGAGATACCATACCTACTTTTAGACTTGACACAGAAATATTTTCATCACGCAATTTAAAGAAACCTCATTATCTACACACATTATTATTATACTTGCATAAACTTAAAACTAAATTAAAAAGATTACATATGTTAATCAATTAATAAATGAGACTTACAGATAAGGTCAATATATTCACGGAAATCTAGAAGAAATTGGATAACGCGCCTGCCCCGGATAGGAGAAAATCCATGGTTCGAATCCCGGTGGCAGCTAAATATTCTATTTGATTAATTAATTTGGTTTTAAAATTAAATTTCCTTAAGAGAGGAATGACATTATCAAAGTAACCATTATTTTTTCAAATAATATTTTTTCAAAATAACATAAATCTGTCTCTTCGAGTGGGATCAATGAATAATTTTGAGATTAATTTTGAATGTTACCTGTGATAAAATATTTTTACGAGATAGACTTCTTCTGTTGCTAATACATACGTGTAGTTTTAAATACATTACAGCCAAATATTTATTTAAATTGTATAAGCATTATTGGGTGTTGGTCTTCTTCTTCTTTTTTTTCAGCCTTTATCTCTCTACTGCTGACTATAGGCCTCTTCCATACCCTTCCATTCTTCCTTGTTATTTGCCAATTGTAGCCATTTCTTCCTCCCACAGCGGTTATATCGTTAGCCCACCTTTTTGAGGTCTTCCAATGCCTCTTTTATTCTCCTGTGGTCTCCATTTCAGAAGAACTCTGGGCGTCCATATTGTAGCTTCCTGCCTTGCAAATGCCCTACCTATTGCTATTTTAGCTTCGTTACATGATAACTTTTCTTTGTAAGGGCCATTGCTTCTACTCGATACGTCATCATTGGTAATATGCATGATTCAAAAGCTTTTCTTTTTAGGCTGATTAGCCTAAAAATAATGAAAAAAAGGGTATTTGTATGGAGCATTATTGGGATCTTAAGACCTTTATCCCAACACTTAATAGACGAAAATAAAAATAAAAATAAACGAGACGCAGCTGTAAGTCAGAGGTGTGGTCAGAGGGAGAAAGATGTACATGACGGTTATCCGTCAAACGTCAAAAATAAGTCCAATGACATTTATTTTTTCTATGGTCCAACGCAATTTTGACAATTTTGGTTTCATTTTGTATCAGCCTGATGTATCAGGACGCTGTAGGAGAAGAAATTAATAAGTGCAAAGGGAAGTTATATGGAAAAATCTGTTTTCTATAAGCTTTAAATGTGGCGTTAGTACTTATGTGATGAATTTTAGTCGAAACATAAAAATTCTGAGGCATCTTTTTTATTTATAGGAATTTTAGCCGAAAAATAAAAATGTTTGCGGCAGAGCAATGCATGATGAAGCACTCAAAAGTATACAAATAAAAAAATGCCTTCTTATTCGGGCGGTCTGATCTAATAGAGCTTCGGTCTGCCGCAGACGTAAACTCACAATTCTCATGTTCTGAATTCAATGAATCAAATAAGTACTAATGCTGTTTTTAAAGCTTATGGAAAACAGATTATTTCATATAAGAGTAGAACCTCTCATAACGAGCAAAAAAAAAGTGAAAAATTTCTCCCTTAACGAGCGACATTTCGCATAACGAGTGACGTAGAAAGGGGAAGTAGCATAACGAATTCGAGTGCATCAGTCTGTGTTTATTTTTTTTATAAACTTGTTTCCAGACATTATTTGTATTTTTTGTGCAAATTTAAATAATCTTTGCAAAAATTTACCCGAAGAAAAAGTCACAAGAAGACAGCCATAAGAGAATAAAAGTAAAGTGTAGAAATGAAATTTAAAATCATTGAAAAGCGAGAACCAATAGCAGTAGCTGATCTAGCGCGCATGGGAAACTGTTGCGTGATGCATGCAGAAGCATCATACTAATAAGGAGGTGGCTATGCGTGCTAAGAATTTATTCAATGATAATGCTATGTCACATTTTCACTAAATTTTGAAGCGTCGCCGTCGGCAGAAACAAATGTCTCTAGGTAGCTTTCTAGTATAAAAGAATTAATTATTTATCATAAATAATAAGCAAGTTTAGTTTTTTTATTGTTTTTTTCAAGTCGAAATCATATTCCAGGTTAAGAATGTTCTTAGGTTTTCACGGCCACTCAGAATCTTCAAGTTTGTGTTTTCTGGGGTATTGTGTCTTGTTGTTACGACCTTTCGGGCCAACGTTTCGGACCAATTGTAGGGTCCATCATCAAGCCTGATGTTTTGTTGTTAGTGTTGGTGTTGTGGTTAAGTATCGACTTGCAATACCGTGTCGAAAGCAGGGTGAGAACTTTTTCAGTGTTGTGTTAAGTATTGCCTTGCAATACCGTGTCGAAAGCTTGGTGTTTCTGTGTTTATGTGTTACGTGGCAAAACGTTGGCCCGAAAGGTCGTAACAACAAGGCATCCCTAGAAAACACAAACTTGAAGTATTCCTGGTTGTTACGATACTAAACAATTTATAAGTATGTGCGTAATTTTAATTTAATAACATTAAAATTAAAATAAATATTGTATTTTCGGCATGGAACGCATTATCGCGTTTTACATTGATATGGGAAAATTTATTTCGCTTAATGAGGGATTCACATAACGAGCAAGATTCTGGAACGAATTATGCTCATTATGAGAGGTTCCGCTGGTTTACTTTTCGATTATTAATTTCATCTCCTACATCGTCCTGATACATCAAGCTGATACAACATTATGCCAAAAATGTCAATGTTGCGTTGGACCATAGAAATGATACATGTCATTGGACTCGTATTTATTTTTGACGTTTGACGGATAACGGTCATATACTCATTTCTCCCTCTCACACCACTGACGTATACCCACGTCTCGTTTAGTTATTTTTTTAATCTAATCTACTATGGGAAAAACAATTTCATATTTACGTATTTTTTATACATTTTGGGATATACACGCTAAAAATCTGTCGTACTTTCATTTTTAGAAAACAAATTTTCCCCATACCTCGAACGATTTTAAATAAATAAAAATTAAAGACAAGTCTGCAGATAATCCTATTACTTCGTAAAAGAACCAGACTTGCATCAGAATGTACTCACGGAGGAATAGAATGTACTTGCGCTGTAAAGTTTCAGATTAAATTAAAACTAGCGGTACGTTGACTCGGTGGGGGAATAAATCCGTTAAAATGGCTTTTCCGCTAACATTATGGAAAAGCTGCAACACCACAGCAAATGAATCAAATATGCACCTTGGCTACAGGAGCTTTGGACGCAGTTCGTGCTGCAGTTAAGCTAATCTTCTCTCTTCGGTCCACCCGCTCATTGCCACGAATGCGATAAATGTAAAAAGCTTTTCTGCGTAGCTTTGAATAGTTCATGATGGCCAACATCCGTTTAACCATCATTTCAGCAAAAAAAGGAAAAGAAAATTCGCGGTAAATTTCAAAAACCTTCAGTATATATTACGACGTGAAGTTCTGTTGCTCCCAACAGAACTCCTCGTCGCCACCAGTTTTGCTCAGTCGGAGAAAAATCGGACTCACTTTACTTCTACAATTCAAACTCAGGGTACCTCCGGTGTCGTGTACGCTGCACTTCAGCTGTCTCTCACTTTAACTTATTTTAAGTTGCAACAGTTCAATGACTAGGGTAATACAACGAAACATTATTTAGACGAAGGGGAATTTATTCAAATGAATTTTAAACAGAAATTAATAATGCCACAGAAGGTGACAATTTTTTTTGAAGTATTTTTGGGAATTTTGCACATTGAAACCCTTTTTTTACAATAAATTGAGGTGAAGATTTAATTTACCACGCCTCGACATCAGCGCTAGCGGCCGCGTCATACAAGTGTCATACAGTAACAATAATCAATTTCACATCTCGCCTGGAGCGAGCTGCGTGTTATCTGACTCCGTAAATACAAGAACATGTGCATCAGGTCGAGCTATTTTAGAAAAAAGGAACATTGCTAAGCACGTGCGGAAGCGGTGTTTATGCCAGACTATTGTAGCTTCATTGTTTTAAATGTGATAGAGAAATTTTGCCCAGATGTTCATTAATCTGCAGAATGTGATTACCACGCACCGACAGCCGCGCTGCGTCACCGCCAGTAGTGTAAAAGTATTTAGTTCCACTGTCTTTTTCATCCTTGTATGACGCGGCCGCTAGCGCTGATGTCGAGGCGTGGTAAATTAAATCTTCACCTCAATTTATTGTAAAAAAAGGGTTTCAATGTGCAAAATTCCCAAAAATACTTCAAAAAAAATTGTCACCTTCTGTGGCATTATTAATTTCTGTTTAAAATTCATTTGAATAAATTCCCCTTCATCTAAATAATGTTTCGTTGTATTACCCTAGTCATTGAACTGTTGCAACTTAAAATAAGTTAAAGTGAGAGACAGCTGAAGTGCAGCGTACACGACACCGGAAGTACCCTGAGTTTGAATTGTAGAAGTAAAGTGAGTCCGATTCTTCTCCGACTGAGCAAAACTGGTGGCGACGAGGAGTTCTGTTGGGAGCAACAGAACTTCACGTCGTAATATATATATATATATATATATATATATGAAGGATTATTTTCTAGGATAACCCGCGTTGGGTACAATATAACAGTCTTTCTCAAGACTATTATATTGTACTGTTTCGAATTGATGGCAAGCACACCCGTTCACTCCAGAAGTCGAGATCCAAGTGAAGCCTAATGCGAGGTTAATTGCTGAATTTACTTTGTGACCTGGTAATTCTTCTATTATTGTTGGAAATTCCGTTATTGTTAGTTATATTAATATGTTCATTTACTGCATCTGTGCTTAGAATCGGGTTATTAGGGGCTGATTTTGAAAATATTTTACAGTCGTTAAGGATGGATTTCCAAGTATAAGGAATTCGGATCGCGTCGTCGCGGCAATTCATGTTATTTTTGTTTTCATGTATTTCTATTGCTTCCCTGTATATTCTGCATGTTTCGTTATTAATATTTGCGATGGTTGAGGCATTATTTAAATCTATTTTATGTCCTTCCGTAAGGATATGCTGAACTAAGGATGAGGTGAGTTTTTTATTTTTAACATCTACTTTATACTCAGACACGCGCCAGGATATTTTTCTGTTAGACCGGCCGATATAACACTTATCACAGTTCGCACAAGGTATTTGATAAACGCGGTGAGATTCTAAAAGTATGTTGTCTTTGGGGCTTCTAAGTTTGTACTAGTTTCATTTTAACACCAAATCTGAGGACTGAAAAAATATTAATAATTAATTTAAAAAGTAACCGATGAAAGAAGACCTGTGGGACTCCAGAGAATATGAAAAGAGAAAATGAGAAACTGCGAAGAAGAAATGGCTCTAACTAACCGAGATATAGTAGGAAAGAGAAGAGTGTGAATAAGATAATGGAGATAAAGAAGAGAAAGAAGGATAGAATACAATCTAACACAATTTCATATAATACACAAACTTCATTCAATGGTGAAAAACTTGCATGAAAAGATGGCAAAAGTGGTTTTGTGCATATAAAAACCTCTGCCTATCACTGTAAAGTTAATTTGTTTATCTTATTTCGGGTTTTACTGAAGAAGAAGCTTAATATGACTGGTTCATTTTTTTTCTACACTTTACTGGCCGTGAGCACAGTATACTAAGAACAGTAATACATCTTCATACAAAACTGGCCGCTACCCAATAGAATGTGTACCTGCATGCTCGGCGCCGTGTACGTACGTACTGTGACGCACGCATTGACATAGAATATGGGGGCACAAGGCGGCGGCAGTAAGGGCCGTGCGTTCGGTGCCATTCGCGCCCGCAGCCGCCGCTTTAGAAAAAAAATGCGCTTCCTGAAAAAAATGCATTTTTTATGTTTGTGGTGCTTTACTAAAAAGATGTGTTGATTATCACAAAGACTGTGAGTTTTTAAAAGTCTACGTTGATGTTAATCAGCGTTCTTGCAATTTAAGTGCAGAAACTAGGTATACTAATTACAGAAATTATGCGAAATTTACTCATGCCAATATAGAAAGGATGGAGCAGGTCTTTCGCAAAGAGTTCGAAAAGGACCATATAAAAATTATAATCGGCACATCAATTTTTGAACAATTAAAAGAAATTGAATTTTATTCGGGTTAAGTGTCTACCTCATGCGTCGGAATCTCAGACGCTACGAGTTAAAAGAAAGGGAGTAAAAATAAAGTGACAACCCTAGCGTCAACGCAAGAGTAGGCTAATAACTCGCAGACAGGCCGGAGATAAACTACTGTTCTGGGTATACTGTGCCGTGAGGCCCAAATACATAAGAAAAGCACATCGCGAAACACCCAACCTTGAGTACTCACTTACTTACCATTATGCCGTTTCCCCGCAGGGGTAGGCACAGAGAACAGAGTCCCACGCTGCTCTGTCCTGACGCACAACTCTCCCCTCATCCATAATCCTACATCTTTGCGTATAGGCTTGACGATTGATGTGAACCCTAATAGTTTAATTGTGACCTCTCACCGGGAATCAAACCCTGAACCCTCGATGTGAAAAGCCAATGTCACGTCCACTGGGTTACAATGGGACAATATGTAATTAATATATCTTGTTTAAAT
>JADDOH010007513.1:0-41705 GCA_016648135.1 Agrypnia vestita
TCACCGGAAACCAACGTTCAAATCATTTTCATTTTCACTGTCAGTTTTTAAAAATTGATTGATGAACATTTTCCCAACAAAATGACGGACAGTTCGAACACTATCATGTAGGGCTTACAGTGATTTTTCAGTGCTTGGAGCAAATTCAAGAGTGTATTTTTGTATTCAAAGACTACAAAGAAAACGCTTTCGTGAAAATATAAACACAAATAGTTGATTCGTAAATCCACATCTAATTTTAAAGATATTAGTTATTTTGTTTCTAAAATATTTGACGAAGTTGTTTGGATTACGTAGAAGTCGAATTTAATTTTTACTGGCCTCAAACAATGACTTTAAGTTGTTTTATTATATAATTGTGATCAAACAACTGTGGCGCTGACATTATAAACTGTTATTAACGGACGCTTTTCCACGTGAAAAGGTAAGTCAAAAACGTTATTCTTTGAATCTCGCATTCCAAAAATAATTTAATGTATAGAGTTACGAATATCGCAACTATCGTAATCGTTACAATTTATTATTCTAAGTTACTTAAGGATTTTCTTGTGTACAGTTTTATCGATGCAGATATCATTGCACGCGTTGCATTTTAAAATTCCCATGTGATTTTCGCAACTGCAACCCGATCCATTTGCCAAGGCGGAAGAACGAATTCCGCTTAAGGACACTGGCCGTATTTGGATTGATTGCTGAGGGAACTCAAACGGACGCCTATAAAAATGGTATCAAGTCTGATGGGAAAATAACGCGTCACTACATGTCCCATATACTACATTACTATAAACAAATCACTGCCGTTTTGTTTTTATTATATTACGTTAATGTGAGTGATACTTATGTCGTATATGTATGTACGCGCTGAAAAGTTGATTGATTTGTTTTGTTTGTATGACGCATAAAATATTTAACCCATATCAAAGGCTGCGGTGTAGTTGCTGATACACTGCAAGATAAGATGAATTATTATGTATTTACATTATGTATTTTTAGAACTATTGATAAATATATGTTTGTACGTTTATTTTTACTTTCATTCTCGAAAACATTTGTATCATACATTGTATATACAGGGTGTAACAGAGCTTGACTGCAATACTTTTTAGGTAGACTGATGCTTAAATTATGAGTCGAAAATGCTTATGTAACAATGTTATGGAGATAAATAATTCCGTAGCGGAAGATCAAAAAAAAAAATTTTGAATTACTGTTTTCATTTTATTCAACTTGTATTAAGGCGAATGGATTTTAAAAATTCCATATAAATCATCGTTTTACAGAAAATAAATCGTTTATCTCCGTACCCGTTGATAATCAGGAGAATGTTGCTTTAACATTTTTGACTCATAATTCAAGCGAGAATCTACATATAAAGTATTGTGAACTAGCTCTGTTACATCCTGTATAGATACTATTTTTTATTCAATATACTCGTTGTCTTAAATAATTAATATTTTTATATAAACTTGCGAATTCGGTCACGCTGTAATACATAAAATATTTTTATTGTGGTTATGATTTAACTTATTATGATAGAAACCAATGGTTATAGACACAGAGAAACATGTTAAGAAAATATGAAATATTTTGCTCATATTGATCTATTGATCTACACATATTTATAATAATTATTATAAACATGTGTAGATTTTAATATTATCGTTTTCATAATCAGATTAATTAAACATTATTTAAGAACATAATATAAAAAAGCATAAAATAATTTATAACAAATACCATAATTAAATCTTTTTCAAATTTAATTTTTACAAATTACAGAATTAATCCGACTGAATCTTTTTACGTAACTTTTGTCTTTTTATGTTTCAAATTAGCGAGCAATCAGTGCGTGCCCTTGGAAATTACTTTTGCAATATGTTTTAATCGTTTTCAGCGTGGAAAACAATAGCTCACTTGATGATATATACCGCTCACTGTTCCGTGACATCGCTGATATGCATAACTAACTTCATATACCGATTAAGATTTAATTTAACATCCTTATTATTGATAAGAGCCAATTAATATATCGAACCTATTTTTCCGAAATCTTTTAATAATAACTTTAACGGTTGTATTCGTTAACAACCGAAAAAATTTGAAAACTGAAATTGTAATTTGTGTCATGAGACTCTCACAGAAGTGCAAAAGGCGGTTTTCAAATCATAATAAAAGTTAGAATAAATATTCAACAAAATATATTCTGAGTATAAATTATTAAATGTGCACTTCTGTATTATCCATATAAAACAATTTAAAAGCTTAGCTAAGAAACAACCGATTACTACTACAAATTATTTTAGAACTAGCTGCAACCCATAAAAAATGACGGAACATTGGTTCTGGTCTTTGCTAAACCCTAGTATATATTTATTGCATCTTTTTGGTCATTTCACGCATGTTGCCACGGCCACCTTTGGAGAGGTGGCAACATGCGTGAAATGACTGGTTCGGGTTTGGTGGCTCGGGGTTCAATCCCCATCTACGGCCGTTTTTTTAGCTGTGAATTCGAACTAAATTACGGACGTTACGCGAAGTTACTGGGACAGATAGATGGACGGACGGACAAACAATGAAATTATTATGTTTGATGTTTACAGAAAATCTGTCAAAAATCTTAAACAAAGAAATTCTTTGTTTATTGATTCATAAAATATTACACAAAACATAACTAGAATTTTTTTACCAACCAAGTTTAAACCTACACAGATATTCAGGTTTAAAGTTTGTTGGATTTGTAAGTACAAATAAAAAAAAATGTGGACAAAACCACTTATAAGGAAACTGACTTTTTAAATAATTTTGTATGCAGATTTTTCATTAAACTTGAATTGTGTTGAATTGAATTGAAGTGCTATTCTAAAATTGAAACACGTATTCCGGTGCTATACACTCAAGTTGTACATGCAAACTTTTTCGATTCTTAAGTTTGATTAAAATGAATATTTTACATTTATTATTTATAGAAATCATTAATAGAATAGTAGATATGTGTATGTATATGTAGATGAATATAAGTATTAATTGCGTTAAAGTACTAAAATTGATCATCACGAACGATGGAATAAGGACATGCGCACCGCTCCCCACCGCGATAAATACAAATAAATGTCAATTTCTTCGAGAAAACATTTTTTTTCCGTCCGATAAATATTTACAGATTGTAATTATTGTATCCTATATATCACGAAGGAATTCTTAAAATATAAACTCGGTATTATGTACATGTACAGAGATATTCAGATAATAGGCATGATGATGGTATTAAAGTATATGTGATTTTGGAGAAGAAAACATTTTGAAAGGATTCTAAAAAATGATCCAGTTCAAATATACACATTGAGATAAATAAGATTTTCAATAAAATAAAAGTATAAAATTCTGCATTCGGCCATTTTAACTGAAACACCGATCAGAGCGAATGACGTCACGCCTAAGCAACCATCACCGTGTTTTTTAAACTCTTAAATTGTCATAGACACAATGCAATGTTTACTTAGGCTTGGCGTCACGTAGACGCCATGACACCTGCGGGCGTTTTCACGCGAAATTAAAAATAGTTAGATAAAAATGCAATTATTTGCGTAAAAACATAGTTTATTACTGCAATAATGTTATTTTCGGTAATAGTAGACGTGTACCCACATTATAGAAGGTTATTTCAAAATGTGTCATCATGCCTATTGGAGGAACAGTTTATAGCGCCGGAAAGGAAAGGTTAAAATGGTCACGGTATTTGAGATTTTTTTTTAAATGCATCACATTGTTTCTTGGTTTAATCATTATATTTTTTCATGTAAATACTACAAATATCCAACAACGTTTGGTATCGTTGGAATGTTTTTTACACTGACCGATCTCCATGCATTTTTCGAAAGGAATGGAAACCGTTATTCATATAGCATGTCTCAATTTAATCTAATCGCAGATATTGTATGTATTGATTTGGGCTGGGCTGCTTTTGGAAAACTCAAACATATTTTCGACAGCAAAGAGATCCTAATTAGCTTTGAAAGAAAATAATAGAATTTGAATCGTGTATACTGCCAGTGAAGACGTATGGAGTGGAAACGATGGCCTTTACAAAGGGAAGTGTAACAAAGCTCAAATGCCCACAACGATCCATGGAGAGATCCATGCCATGCGTAAGCCTAAAAGATAGAATTAAAAATTATGGAATTAGGCGCAGAACTAGAGTAGTGGATATCATGAATCGTGTAGCAAAGTTAAAATGTCAATGGGCAGGGAATGTTTCAAGGCCAAATGCTACAAGATGGACTCCCTGAATTCTGAAATGGAGACCTTGGGAAAACGAAGAGAAGCTTCGGAAGACCTCAAAAGAGATGGGCCGACGATATAGCCGCTGTGGGAGGGAAGCACAACTAGCAAATAACAAGAAAGAATGGAAGGGTACGGAAGAGGCCTATATCCAGCAGTGGAGAGATGAAGGTTGAGGAAGAAGTTGAATCGCAGATATTTTCGCAACTCTTTAATGAAATTGAGGAGTTACCCGTTCAATTTTCCCATTATGGTTTAATAGTTTTATGCATATTATTAATACTATATGTTTTTTGATATTATTCACTATCCAAAAATTTCGATTATTTTAAAAATTTGCGCACACTCTAAACTACTCCAATAAGGAAACACATGTTATTATCAAGGGAATGAAGCATTATCATAATATTAACATATGCAATTAATTGAACAGATAATAAAGCGATTTATTACAGGAAAAAGAAACACGAAGACGTCAAAAGAATTATTATGAAATATATTATAATTATATATATAGATGTATTATTAATAAAGATAAATAATAGAAGTCTCAGAGACGAGGCTATATGGAAGTTTTTATAGGGTGGCCACAAATCTTATAACCTATATTATTTGGCTTGGGTTATTACTTTACACAATGCAATACTCAACAAGTTCTTTAATTTATCTTAATTGATGATTATCCCTCTGTGGATAAAATCCAGTAATAGTGTTCTTAGAAGATATGTACACATATCTGTATATATAAATATTGTTAAAGATGTATTGTTGTTAATTTAAAAATTTTAAATTAATAATAGCTGGCTGATTGTTGGATAGTAATGTAATAAATCGTTTGTGATTAATTAATCAATATAACTATTAAATAAATATTACTATTTTTCGGTTTCTGCTATTGTGACAGGAAACGTATTACGTTAATTAAAGGGCTATTTTTTAAGCCTTTGGATGACAATCGCTGTGACTACACTACCATCGATGATAGGGCTGAAAAGGAAAAAATATTTTTATTGATTTCATTTAAAAAAATTATGCCAAAGAGAGATTTTTGTGAAATATTTTTCATAGTTTTTCTGCGTTTTCCTAAAATAAGTTGTAAACAATGATCAGTTTTCCGCTTCACTCATGCATAGTTACTCCCATTGGTAAACAATTCTACTCAAAATTTTTACTCGTGTATGTTTCTTTCTCGATTCAATACCTACTCAATTTATCTTGCTATCTGCACATTGAAATTTAAATGTAAAAATATATATACAATAAAGTTATTATTAAAATACATTTAACATTTTTTTCGGTCACCTTTCATCGTTAAATGTGATAAACTTTAGAAAATGAATATTAGGCACAGATCGTTTTTTCAGTCATAGCACTTCATGAATATATTGTGTACCGATACACGCCTATAGTGTGCGTGAACGATATTCATGCCAGATAACAACAATTATTAAACCATTTTTAAAAATTTCCCAAATTTCTTGGTGGTCATCTATTATATTAATAAAATAAAATAAATTGTACAATTTTAACAAAAAAATATTTTCTTAATCTAGATGTTTGTGTAAACTGATGAATCTACCAAATCATTATTATTTTTAAGATGTGATTAATATTATTTCATTCCCCATCCATAAAATACTTGAACTTTGTACAATTTATGTATTATATTGTAACGATAAAAAATAATACTTTCAGATTCCTCAGTGGCCGACTGTATAGTGTCATGAATAAAAAATCGACTGGTGCATACATTACAAAACATAATTTATATACAAAAAAAATATTATCCAACGATTCTTAACACTTTATGTAAAGATATAATGAAACTTATATTTGTAATTAAAAAAAATTCGGAAACTTCAAACTATGTGAAATTTTGTATCTAAAAAAATTAAAAGTCATGTAAACATGTATCTATCTTATGATTTATTAATGAGTATAAACATGTCAATATATGTCGATTATAAAAAATCGTAACATCAAAAGTCTATCAATATATATTACAGTGCAATATACAATACAATATACAATATACAATACAATATAACCCAAAATATATTACAGAAAAAAATGGAGATCCGACTAAATATTATTACAAAAAACATTTCAGTTGCAAAACATATTTGTAGTCATCTTCAGAGGCATCTTCATATTATATAATTTATACGATTACTTAATTGCACTACTCATAATTAATCTATGTAAGATAAATATTTTAAACGTCACTGCAAATATTTCTGGATTTACTGGTACCTGGTACGTTTCTCATTGCAAGTGTTCCTATTCACTACTTATTACACTAGATTAACAGTCCTATTCGACTACCAAGCCGTATTGGAATTTTTAAAAATTTCAACCAGTTTGCAAGGAAGTTGTTTTTAACTCAACCATACTAGACCTGGCAAAGAAACCAGTCTTACTTACTCTTCAAATATGGAGCGAGTACTTGAATTACTTATCTTTCAGACTGTAAAAATGTACTGATAAAACTTTTACATTGCAAAGTATTTTCAAAAAATTAAGGATTAACTTAAATTTATACTTGTGCAACGTACAGCATGTCTTGCGAATAGTCGAAGATACGAACATATCCTATTATTTAATTTTATTTAAATCAGTCCAATTTCATTAGTTCGTATCCCTTCCGCTGTGTGGCGTGCAGGTCTAATGTTTTCAGTAATGTTAACAGTAGTCACGTGTGGTTTTTTTAAAATAAATGTGTCTTCTCTTCATTGTTATATGATTATTATTTATTGAACATGCCATCGCTTTTAACAATGTTATGTGTGATGTAAAGATTTTTTTAACAGTAAATGCTTGACTCTCAGGCTAACTTCATTCGACTTAGGTTCGACCTTCGAAATAGGTCTCATTCGTATGTAGATGGTTTACTATATATTAAAAATAATCCGCCATATTTTGTTTATTCCAAAATAATTTAATTTAAAAAAATATTTCCAAAATTTTTTGTCTATATTTTTATTTGCATATTTGTGCGACGGATCGGGTCTTGCATACGCATTCCGCTTGTTTTCGAATAATGTAATTATGATTATTCATTTAATTTGCTGCTAAGTATGCCTTTTATTACGACGAACATAATATTAAAAAAATTTACAACCCAATTACACATGCGAAACAATTACAAAAACATCCAAGTTGAGATAATCACATATTTTTTATTGCGACCTCACCGGGAATCGAACCCTTACCCTCAGTGCGAGAAGCCAGTGTCTTGACCACTAGGCTACATGGGCCACTTTGGATTTTGGATAAAATTTAGATTGTATAAGATAAATTGAATACTTATAAAAATGTAACACCCCCCACAGTATGTACGATATGTACGTATAACCAAAACGGAAATGAAGCAAAAAATAATTAAAATAATCTAAATAACATATGTATTTTTTTCAATATGCAATAAAGTAGGTGCCATAAAATTAAATAAATTGTAATCAAGGAAATATCACGTAATGCTATTTTTTTAAGTAACAGTGTATGCAGTTATTTTATTTATTTAAATAATTAATCATTCATTTTTTTTTTTTGAAAAAGAAAAACCACTAATCCGTGAGACCGGCTTATCGGTAAGTTTCTCAATTAACAAGGTAAAACAAAAAAGTAACATAAATTAATATCCGTAAAGAAAAAGGAAACAAGTAGTAAATCATAATAAGTTAACAAAAACAATACCAAAATGATACCTCACTTAATTATTATATTATAAATCTTTCTTATTGATTCCTTTATTTTTTCTTTTAGGTCTTTCTTAATACCATCTTTTATAAAATTTCGTAGAAGTTTATTCAATATTTTCCGTATTTAAATGTCCTTTTACAATACCTATAGTTGCTTTCAGTACGAACAGTTCTTCGTGTATTGTATCTAGTACGATGTTTATCGATGCAATAAGTATAAACATCAATCGATGTTTATACTTAATGTTTTCAAGATACCTTATTATTTTTGTACCTATTTATATTTTAATAAACTGGTACATATTACTGAATACTTATTTATTTAAAAATCAATTTTATTATTTGTTTTAATCTACTTCAATCGATTATTGTTTTCAAGATACCTTGTTACTAATTAATTTATGTACCTATTTATATTAGGTCCTTACATATGAAATTCACGTTTTGCCGTACTGGCAAATTTGATCTCAAATATCTTCTCTTTGGTTAGGAATTCCAAATCCAAATTTATACAGCTATTTACTCATGTATTTGTGTTTTGAAAATTATAATTCATTTGTTTTTTCCTCAATTGTTTTTTTCTTTGCGTCACTCAGTTTACAAAATGAAAAACTTGAAATATCGCGTTATTTACGAGTACGAGTTCCACCGTGGCACCAGTGCTGCAGAAACGGCTCGAAGGATTAATGATGTGTATGGCGACGGTGCCGCAAAAGAAAACACAGTGCGTTTTTGGTTCCAACGTTTTCGTTCTGGAAATTTCGACCTGCAGAACAAGCCCCGTGGTCGGCCGGAGACCAAAGTTGATAATGAAGAATTGAAGGCTATTGTGGAAGCGGAATCCATCGCAAACCACATCCGAGTTAGCTACAGGCTGCGGTGTTAGTGATAAAACTGTTTTAATCTACTTGAAGCAAATTGGTAAGGTGAAAAAGCTTGAAAGGTGGGTACCTCACGAATTGAGTGAAGCAAATCAATAAACGCGCGTTGACTGCTGCGTTGCATTACTCAACCGGCACAATAATGAAGGGATTTTAAATCGAATCATTACCTGTGATGAAAAGTGGATCCTGTACGATAATCGGAAGCGCTCATCGCAATGGCTGAACCCTGCCGAACCAGCCAAACCATGCCCCAAGCGAAAATTGACTCCAAAAAAGTTACTTGTGAGCGTTTGGTGGACTAGTGCTGGTGTCGTTCACTACAGCTTTCTTAAATCTGGCCAGACGATTACGGCAGATGTCTATTGTCAGCAACTGCAAACCATGGTGGAAAAGCTAGCTGCTAAACAATCGAGGCTGGGTAATCGCTCTAGGCCACTGCTGCTTCATGATAACGCTAGATCACACACTGCACAACAGACGGCTACCAAATTAGAGGAGCTTCAATTGGAATGTCTAAGACATCCACCGTACTCTCCGGACCTTGCCCCAATAGATTACAATTTTTTTCGAAATTTGGATAACTTCTTGGAAAGGAAAAAATTCAACTCCGATTGGGCAGTCCAAACCGCCTTCAAAGATTTTATCGATTCCCGTCCGAATGGTTTTTTAAGTAAAGGGATCGATGAACTACCTATGAGATGGCAAAAGTGCATAGATAGCAATGGTACATACTTTGATTAAATAAATATATTATAATAAAAAAAATCGGTTTTATGTTCCTCCCATACTAAACGTCAATTTCATATGTAAGGACCTAATATTTTAATAAACTGGTACATTTTACTGAATATTATTTAAAAATTTATTTTATTATTTTTTTAATCAACTTATTTATGGACTTTTACAGTCAAGAAAATTAAAATGATTTTTATATATATTTGATCAATCACACCTACATGTTTTTATAAACTTTCGTGCAAAATTGTATAGCGTTTTATATTGGAAAAACCGGCCGTAATTTTAATATAAGAGTCAAAAGCATTCGAGATGTCTGAATAATCATGGTTTTTCTGAATTTTCAAATCATTTATTAGAAAATAATCACGGTTTTAATAATTATTTAGGACTTTCTATTTTACACATAAATAATTTTGGTTTTCAATTGAATAACTTAGAATAATTAGAAGTTAGTAAAGGATGTAAAAGTTAACAAAATATTATAAATAATCAATTACCTAAATTTAACTACTAGTCCAATTCTAAAAAAATTTCCAATAATTTTGTGTAGGTAATCAAGATCTAAAGCAATAATATTTAAAATATTTTTTTAAAATAATTTAGAGAACCATAACGGAACACATAATTCATTTTGATATTTTGACATATTTAAAACACCCTGACGATGGAAAGATTTTTCCGAAACTTGTAGGTGTAATTAATCAAATATAAGAAGATTAAAACAAATAATAAAATTAATTTTTTAAATGTCAATCTACAATGTTGCTCAACCAATTGATTTTTTTATTTATTAATTTATATATTTATCTACGGGAAACTAACAGTCAAATAAAAATCAGATTACATACATATATATACATTGTGAATTTTAAATAGTACAGAAACCATATTATTCATGTATTAGTTTTCACAGAAATAACAAGTTATTTATTAAAATATAATAACAATACCTTAACAGTATCAAAAAAATTAAAGGTTAAAGTTAAGAAAAAACCATGAGAGTCAAAGAATTAAAGGCAATGGGGGAATCAGGAATGGGAGGTAAAGACATATATAATTAGTGAAAAGAGAAAGAGGCAAGAAGAAAAAAAGAGCAAAAGAAATATTGCATAAAGATATGTGAGCAATACATATGCATATACATATCTGAGGTCTGGACAAAAGAAAGAAGCTGTATTAAAAAAAAGATTTATGACAGAAGAGAATATCCAAGAATTTTTAAATCATAGATTGATGAATTGAAGAGATCCAAGTCGCTGATTACAAGGTTGAACAAATTAGAAGAGCGAAATGTAAAAGAGTTTTGCCGGGAGTTGATATTACAGTGTGAAAGACTCAAGGTCTCGACCAATTTAGTGCATCTTCCGGGTACTCTCAGGGAAATGCATTGCAGCAATGCAGGGCAGTCAATCCTAGAACTGTAATCAGTGTTACATTTTCTTTAGCAATAATGAGTTTGTTGGTCTTGTATTTAGGACTCTTGCCTCGTGATTCGTGATCCAAACAAGCAAGTGAGTTCTATTTTCATAGCACAAGTTTAGATTAGTTTGAAAATAGTAATAATATTATAATAATATACATTCGCATCTCTATTAAAAAAAAATAATTTGCACGATAAAATAAAAAAAAAGATCAGTATTCTTCTAGTATACCCAGTTTTCAACTATCCGTGCATTTTAAAAATCAACAGAATAATTTTTTTTTTTTTTTTTAAATAGAGATGCGAACACGGAGTACGTGTCACATCAATATTCTTACTATTTTCAAACTAAGCTAAACGCTTGTGCTATAAAAATAGTACTGACTAGCAGATCTGGAGTGAGGTTCGAGGTGGAGTGAGGCGACCTCCGGATCACGAGTCCTAACCACAAGACCAATAAGCTACTCTTTTTAAACATGTTATTTATTCATTTCCTTTACTGAAATGAGGAGGCCCATCTATTGAGCTAAACATCAAAGACTTACACGAGTATAAGAAGAAAATATTTACTTATCGGTAAATATAATATGATTCATTTTTTTATTATCAACACTAGAATTGAATTTATTTATAAATGTTTTCCCAAGACCGCGTGGAAATTCGGATATGTACAGAAAATCACATATAAAGTTAATATGTTTTTTATGCGTTTTTATGCAATGTAGTAGGTTCTAAACTTCCATAAATGCATTTTTAGATTTCCTTGAACCTTTCTTGAACAATAGCCTTGCCTCTTCAAACCGAGAGTTTTCTGAGAACCATTCTTTTGTTCCAATATACCGTGTACGAATACCGCGGACACTTCCACGACACTGAATTTTGGATCGCCGTGTAAACTACGTATTTCATAAAACTGTCCATACAAATCTTATTTGCTTTTTCATTAGTAGGTATATATTTCTGTATGTCTTGTTTCTGTCTTGTGTCTTCTCCATAATTAAAATAATGCATATATAAAGGAATCTACTAACAACCATCTGGGTAGATAGGAACCAATGTGTACTATTAAACTTGTAATTTTATATTCATACACATATTAAAGTTTGATAGACTAATAGGTACTCTCTCAAATAAACAGGTCGATTTTTTAATCATGGCATTGTACAGTCGGCCATTGAAGCGTTTGTTGTAAGTATTTTTTTTATTATTACAGTATAACAGTACATAAATTTGTTGAAGGTTCGATTATTTTATGCACAGGGAATTAAATAAAATTAATCACGTCTTAATAATAATAATGACTGTTGAAACTTGTAGATGAAGATATCAAATTCTATATATTTATATAATGGATAACAACCGAGAGATTTTGTAGTGTTAAATTTACATTCAATTTAATACAACAACGCACTGCGCGCGGTGAACATAACTTGATTCTATCTAATCGTGGCCTTCCTCTCCGTTCAGCTCACAGTACTACATTATCCATCCCCATTCAGCTGGCAGTACTTCACTATCCATCTCCGTCCAGCTGACAGTATTTTACTATCCATCCCCATTCAGCTTACAGTACTTCACTATCAATCCCCATTCAGCTGACAGTACTTCGCTATCCATCCCCATTCATAAGACTGAATTCTTCAGCTCCTCATCGCATTATCACAGACCACATTTAGTTATCTTCAAACGAAGCCTAAAGCAATTATACTTTTCCCAACATCTAGTTTAACACTTCCTTGACCCTTCTACTCGTCTTGTTATCATGGAGCTAGTTTTGTCGCCATAGCATTGTACACCGGAAACATATTTCAATTGTATGATTGTTCGGAAGAAATTGCCAACCGAACATAACCCGTCATTCTAATAATATATATACAAATAGTAAATAAATTGACATATATATATTAATAATAAAATGGGCTCTGTCGTTGAATTGTGACGAATTGAGGTTCTTGGATTTTTGGCGCCATTTCTGCAGTATTTTTGACGCACCTACTGATGTGTTTCCTCTTAGAACCTAAATTTTCCGGTTAGTTTTTGAATCGCAATGTCTCAAGGCGACATGTTGACGACCAAAATAATAAAAAAATGCGAATCGTATAAACAACAGAACGCAAAGGTTTGAAAGATTTGATATACGTTCATCCATTTTGAAACCCTGCACGATGAACCTGTATAAAAGGAAAACTGGGGTGATAATTGTTTTTAGAAACGTATTTCTAATAAGATGTATGTTTCATAGCTTTCAGAGAAATTTCCTTGAGTAGTAACATTTTTTTGTATTTATCTCACATAAAAAAGCTGTAGATATGGAATTTTTATTATTTTTTTACGCTATAAGAGGCCGTGAGGTCTACGTACTGTGCCGAAGTTTTAATTTTAAGGGTGAAAATTAACTATTCGCATAAAATATTTCATCGGTGAGTCGTTGGTTTTGTTTAAATAAATATTAAAACTCTACGAATAATTAAAAGTTATCTGCATCGACCCGTTACCGTGGAATTACCCTTGGCGACACTTCGAATGGAGGAGTGAAGAGTCAGCAAAGAGCAGTATCGATAGAGTCACCAGTCAGCAGGCACCGTTCACCAGCCGGAGTAATGCGGTCCCCTCAATACCTCGTACATCCTGGAGAGTCCCCTTTACCCCACTTCACACCCAGCCTCACCCAATCCTCATCCACTCCAATTGAGTCCATTCCTAGAACAAGCGCAAGGATTTTTAGTCTCTTACCACCGTGACAATGATTCGTATAAAGGAGTGATTCACATTTAAATAACGATTAAAATGAAATAATATTAATGTAAAATTAATATAAAAAAAACATTAATTTAAAATATTAACATTTCAAGCTTCAATCCCCATACCTAAACCTGAACATTGTGTATGTTTATATTTTTCACAAAGTCAGATTTAAAAGTTTATGAAATATTCCTTTTTTTCAGCTTTGCTTTCATAATTCAATTCATCATAAATTTTCTTGTTTGGAAAATAAATAAAATATATCATTTTTTTTAATTTTATCAATAAATTGTGTAAATATCTAATTTCTTCGATGGTGAGTAATGGTAACTACATTATATTATATGAATTAAATTAATCACAGTGTACAGAAAAATACAAGATTAGGATTAGATTAAGCAGAATCGTGTTTAACGTAGTGAATTGTATGATCATACCTATTTTTGTTTCTAGAGATTGGTTCTATTAATTTCAAATTATAAAAATTTTAGCTACTTCGTGTATGAACAGTCCGAAAATAATTTTGATGCAGGTGCGCTGGAAGTGTACTTACTTGTTGAGACCATTGACGCACCCCAATATTCTTTAATAAAACAAACAAACGACAACGTGTATTTATATACAAGTCGAATATTCCCGAGTATAAAGCATTTATATAGTTATATTTATTTAAAACTTCAAGTTTTGAAATATGTAAAGGCAAAGTAAAACTGATTATATAATTAAAAAAATCAATAATAAATTGAAAATATCAAAATGTTTCAGGGCCAATGGCCCATTCGTCAGGATACAATATATACTAACAAATTAAAAAATCAAAAACAGAAAATATATACTTACAAATTAAACAGTCAAAATATAAAAAAAAAGTATATAGGAAATGAATAATAATTAGGTACTTACTTGAAAACAAATTTAAAAGTTAACAATTTGCTAAAAGGACCTGGTTATGTATAATATTCAATTTACTATTAAAATTGATTATTTTAGAAATTATTGTATTACGAATTCTTATATTGTATTAAAAAATTTATAAATATTACTACTGTGATTATAAAAAATGAATGATTTCAGATACTCATTATATAAAAATCATAATTTTGCCACCTCTGCCCTCAATAGAACCCCTATGCATTCTAAAAATCTTTACGAGTATTAAGCATCAATATTAAGATTGAGAGGATGTTTTGTAGTCACATTTCAAATTGTCGCCTAACTTGTTAATATGTAATAGTATTTATATGTATGATTTTAACTATATCTGAAAGCATACACCTACTTGTGTATATTTGAAGAATCACTGATATGAAAATAAACTAATTATTAATAATTCTTCCTCGTACACCTTCAACTCAAAACTGTTTCTATACTTGTATGTACATGTAGGTATGTATGACTTGATAAAGTTCGTTTTATTTCTTATGTGAAAAATTAATAAACATACTATTTTTAAAACTTGTATGTTGTTTTTATTTAATTCATAAATAAATTATCGTACTAAATAATTTTTTTTATAAATAGAGATGCGAACACGGAATACGTGTCGCATTAATATTATTACGATTTTTAAGATAAGCTAAACGCTTGTGCTAAGAATACAGGTCTAACTTGCTGGTGCCCTGGAATGGGGCTCGAACCATTAACCATCAGATCGCTGGGCGAGCGTCATGACCATTACATTAACAAGGTACCCAATATAGTTTTAGTTATTTTATTATTAAGTCTGTAGAAATTAATGGGCTATTTAAACATGGTGTATAAAAATGCACCTATGTGCGCTGAATTTTAAATAAATATTATACTGTTTCGATAAATCCCTTATCAGTACAATATAATATTTAGTTTAAAGTAGGTCCATACAAATGCAAGTACAAAGGTTCATCTCCCATCTTCTCCCAAGTTCCACGATGTGCGAGTTCTCCGTAAATTGAGATAATCGAGAGCGTTTCTTAAAAGCCTGCAATTTGTTTGATGTGGACGTCACGAGAGCCGTAAAGTTGAATTGATCGCCTCATCTCAGGTGTCTATCATCTTGTACTTCGCCTGACATTAGTGCCACCGTTTTCCGGTGTCCTTATAATACAAACACATTTCTGTTTCTCGCCAGCGCTGTGCGCCTTAGGAAAACCTTGGCGCTGGCACCAACAAAATTACAATGCGTTTTAATTGTTGTTCATTGTTCAAATTAACGACAATGTCTTTTTAATCGATGAATTTCATATATAATTAACGGTAACTAAATTTTCAACAGGAAATTACGTTTTATTGAGAACAAAAAACTAACCCATAAAAAAAGTTTTTATTATACTCCTTTTCTCGTTGAAACAGGTTTTGCGCCTACTCCACGCGTTGGGATCGAAAATTAAACAATATATAAATCGTTGAAATTTCGAAAAATCCATCCAAAATTATTAAATTAATTATTAAATTCTTTAAACGAAAATTTGTTAGATCATTTTTATCGTCGCCACGAGTCTACCTGCAAATTCGATTGGATCACGGGAAAAGGGTTAAAAATCGATCCAAAATTTTTTCGGCAGACAAGCCGACAAGCAGACGTTACGAGTTAAAATAAAGTGAGTTAAAATACGTACTCTTACGTGTGTAAGTTAGTGTAGTTATCAAAATAAATCTAAATCACGTATTTTTTATCAAATAATATTATCTTAATTGTTAACACGCTAGCTATCGTCAGCAATAAGCAAAATGAGTGAATAACACATATCGGCAGGTCATTTTCGGAAAAGGCTTGACATTTTTTTATTTTTAAATTGAGCCGTGATCAACGACAAATCGTTTAAAAAAACATCTTAATGGGGACTAATTTTCAAAAGTGGACAAAACAAGACAGGTTAATTTTCAAAAAGCGCCTAATCTATTTTAATCACGCCGTCGGAAAGGAGACATCTCGCTAATTCCTATATAGGGTAGCAACCATGACCAATAGTTATGGAGTTATGCAATATCAAAGTTTGCATTTTTTCAATACTTCTGACTTATTTTTTACAAAACGTTGAAGTATCGTTACAGTAACTTATATCGATTGCGAATAACTTATTTGTTTCAATAAAAATTTAATTAAATAATTAAAACCCTGAAAAAATTCCAAATGAAATGTTTTCCAATTGGGATTGGAAGGTTTTTATCATTTAATTTGACTTGTATTAAAGGGAATGAATTTTTCATACAAGATGTAAGTTACAGTAATAATAGTTTAACGTTTTTCAAGAAATAAGTCAGAAATATTTTTTAAAAAATGCAAACCTTGATGTCGCATATCTACTTAACTATTGTCATGGTTGCTTTAACATTTTCGAATTATAATCAAGGCAAGAATCTACCTGTAAAATATTGAGGACTAGCTCTGTTACACCCTGTATATTGTGAAGATTAATAATAATAAGATCGGAGAGCACTAGATAATTAATTCACATAACTTCCGCAAAATTTATTATTTATTTATTTTACCTATCTACTCACGATTTTTTTATAATATGTATATAATTATATTTGAATTAATTATTTTATTATAATATAATAAATATTATATATAAATAATTACATAATATATAATAAAAACCTTTGTGGGTCATGACCTTTTATAATACCAATGTGTTCGTAGATATTATCACTTTGGCGTTCCCAAGCCCCTGCGCCCTGTCAGTTTTAAAGTATTAAAGTAAATTATAAAATAAATTAAAGAAAAAAAATACAAAATTTTTTGTGTATGATCAAATTTTTAAAAACAAAAAAAGAATTTTTTGCCCAGAGGGATCATGATTAATAAATCATAGATGTCTCACAGAGACGAAGTCATATATGAAGAATATTGCTTCTTAATCTAGTTAAAAAAAATAGAAATCTCATTTACCAGCGGCGACATCTATATTGTTTCATAGGAATGACAAATTTCAACCATAGATGGCGATGGCGTAGTTGTGTTGAATAAAATAAGCAAGTTGCACCTTAACAAAAATTTGGTAGATAGCGGTCAATCATGGATGGGATCTGTGAACGTTGTATTGTCACTAAATCACTTAAGCCAGCCTATGACAGGTCGTAAGCCCCGTAAACACCGAAAAAAGACATCTATAATTTAACTTAATTAAATATATAATATCTTAAGAAATGTTGCTTTCGTTCTCCTTCCTTGGCCGTTCCTACACCGCTCCAGTAGGTCAAGGCGACTCGCGACGCGCTGTCGGAGGTAAGTCCAGGCGTCTACCCTGGCGTAGTTTGTTAATGAAGTTTTATATTCATTCATTTATCTCTTCCAATTTGATGATTATCCGTGGTTTAAAACGACGTGCATCGATTTTCTTGCCATTTGGTTGGTCCATCTCGTAGAATATCGACCCCTCGCCCTTTGCTCCTGTACAAGTTCAGCCAATTTGTCCTTCACTTCTAGCGACGTACCCAAAGTACGCAAAAATAATCTTGAGTTTTTCTATTTCATTTACTTATTATAAGTAAATGAAATAAATAAGCTCCACTAATTTGGTAGCCGTCTGTTGTGCAGTGTGTGGTCTAGCGTTATCATGAAGCAGCAGTGGCCTAGAGCGATTAACCAGCCTCGGTTGTTTAGCAGCTAGCTTTTCCATCATGGTTTGCAGTTGCTGATAATAGACATCTGCCGTAATCGTCTGGCCAGATTTAAGAAAGCTGTAGTGAACGACACCAGCACTAGTCCACCAAACGCTCACAAGTAACTTTTTTGGAGTCAATTTTCGCTTGGGGCATGGTTTGGCTGGTTCGGCAGGGTTCAGCCATTGCGATGAGCGCTTCCGATTATCGTACAGGATCCACTTTTCATCACAGGTAATGATTCGATTTAAAATCCCTTCATTATTGTGCCGGTTGAGTAATGCAACGCAGCAGTCAACGCGCGTTTGTTGATTTGCTTCACTCAATTCGTGAGGTAACCACCTTTCAAGCTTTTTCACCTTACCAATTTGCTTCAAGTGGATTAAAACAGTTTTATCACTAACACCGCAGCCTGCAGCTAACTCGGATATGGTTTGCGATGGATCCGCTTCCACAATAGCCTTCAATTCTTCATTATCAACTTTGGTCTCCGGCCGTCCACGGGGGCTTGTTCTGCAGGTCGAAATTTCCAGAACGAAAACGTTGGAACCAAAAACGCACTGTGTTTTCTTTTGCGGCACCGTCGCCATACACATCATTAATCCTTCGAGCCGTTTCTGCAGCACTGGTGCCACGGTGGAACTCGTACTCGTAAATAACGCGATATTTCAAGTTTTTCATTTTGTAAACTGAGTGATGCAAAGAAAAAAACAATTGAGGAAAAAACAAATGAATTATAATTTTCAAAACACAAATACATGAGTAAATAGCTGTATAAATTTGGATTTGGAATTCCTAACTAAAGAGAAGATATTTGAGATCAAATTTGCCAGTACGGCAAAACGCCAATTTCATATGTAAGGACCTAATATTATATAAAGGTTGATAATAAAATTAATTCGATTTTTTAAAGAGGCATTTAAACTGTTCTTCTGTTATTCCCATCTGAATTAAATCCCTTGTGAATTAAGAGAACCTACATTGAGTATAAATATGGATCTTAAATAGTCTACCTGTATAGTATAGCGGTAATTAAATATATTTTTCATTTTAAAAAGGTATTTTATGAACGAACTCGAGGTTATCAAGATTGTCTTATCACCATAATGATTTTAATTCAATCACTCTTCTGTGACGCGTCTTTTAAAATATTATTTTTTATCTAGTGTTGCGATATTTTTTAATGTTTGTTTTGCAAATATGATAAAGTGAGTTGGGTTTAGTGCATACCTATAAGGGGGGAGTGCATTTAATGCTTGTAACTTATATACATATCATGTTACAGTACTTAGACGAATTACAGTAGGTACTTAGAAGAATTTGTTAAAATCAATTAAAAAGCATATTTTAGTTTAATTATAAATTAAATTATATTAAAAAATAATTGATATATTACTCATAAAAATTTGAAACCGGTGTGATAATCTGGCAAATTGTACGACCACTTTGAATTTCATCTATTAATTTTCATTGCTGCACTTACCTTAAATCACCTCAAATGTTAAATTCAACTTAACCATAATTAATTTTTGTGGAGTGGTACTTCTCTATAAGACAACAATCATATGCATATACGATTACAGAAAGGGAGATTATTTATGATGTTTTATTGCAGGCTAGATTTAAATTTAATAACATCTGATGAAAGTATACGGAAAGACGAGTAGAAACGAAGGTAGTCAGATTTTATTCCTTTTATTAGCTACATTTCAATAAATATGATTATCTTCATGAATATATTCATCCTTTATTATCGGCTTTTTTCTCTCTTCTGCTAGATCTAGTCTTCCTATCTGTTGCCCGCCGTACTCTTAATTTTGCCGCTCAATTGAGCTTGGGGGTGACCAACATTTCTTCTATCAGTGCGAGATCTCTACTACGTGACTTTATTTCTTCACCATTCATCATCTCTTCGGCAATTTTGTCTAGGCTACTGTCACCTAAGCATATATTTAGACATCTCTTACCTTGGTTGTGATGTGGTGAGACGTGGACCATCGCCAACGTATGTTTAACCTGAGTTATTCATAAATATATTCTCTCACACATCTTATTTTTCATATCACACTATTTAACCTCTTGCGGATCATCAGCAATTGAAATAATCGAACTTTTTCTCGATGACTCAAAGAAACCCACTTTTCATTATTGTGCCCTATGAAATCTGATTTATCACTAAAACTCCGATCATCACTTATTTCCGACAAATTTTTGTAGTTATTACCACTATATTAAAAAAAACTCTAGTCAAGCATCACTCAAAAAAACAAAAAATTAACTCTCACTTTGTTCGAAATTCCTATCCATTTTATTACTCCACAAAAATATGAACTGATTTATTTTTCGCACAATTGTAACTGCATGATAAATATATTACAATGTGTTCATGCGAAGAACAGCAATAACTATATAAAATTAATGTGTTTAAAGATGCTACTTAGGTAAACTGCGCTTAAAGGATTTATGATCCTTTATGGAGAAAAAAATACATATACTTATTGTTAATTGTTAGTGGCGACATATAGTCGCAAACAAGGTTACAAAGGAATTTACTACGGCGAGTTACAAAAAAATTACAAAGGAATTAACGGAGTGCAAAAGGTTAAGACTGGTATACCTTTGAAGATTTCGGTGATTTCTGTTGGGATCCTCTTCGCAGAGCTCATTTACCGAAGTCTTTCTCTTTCAATAAACCTTTAGATTTCAAATATGGCCTTTTCTATTGATCTTAGGGCGTTTTTAATTCGATATTGACGGTGAGGCGTAAATCATCACCACCGATTTTCTTCAACCAAAGTTATTCATAAATAATTCTCTCTCCTAGTCGCTGAGTTCACGACTGACAATCTTGGTCCTAACTGCTGTTTCTGCAATGTGAACAGCTTTTCTGCACTCTTCGTGATCTTTTTGATCATGGAAAGGTTTTCTTCAGTACGGAGTTCCTGAGAAAAAGAAGCATTCGTTCGTCTCATAATCTATGATATTGCAGCGTATCTCACAGGCGTCTACCGTGTTACTTTTCTCTTTCTCAAGGTCCAAAATTAGACCCCACACAAGACTTTTAGTGGAGATACATAACTAAAAAGAGATGACGCAAGACTTAAATCAGTGGAAGAAGTCTCTTGAGGAAGCCAAGACCACCAGGGGCTGTTGACCCAACAGTGATGATGATAACAAATCTTTAAGTCTTATTCTAGTAAAACCATGTTTTACATATATACCAACCAGACCAAAATACTGACTAAGCTAAATATGCGAGAATCAAATAATCAAATTGTTAACTTTACATTTTTTTTTTTTGATGAACAAATGTATTAAATTTTTTATTTATGTTTCCTGTACTATTTATTCAATGGAATCATGGACACTCACTGAATCAAATGCTGAAGCGATTTGAAGCATTTGAGATTTGAGATGTGAATCTATTAAAATAATCTGGATTGATAGGGTTACAATGTAATAATCAGGATGCGAAAGAAAAATCATGAATGAATCCTTAAAATAATTTTAACACGGAAATTACAATATTTTGGTCATCTCAAGAGACACACAGACAAGTGCTGCATCTCCTCATTCAAGGCAAGATTGAGAGCCAAATTTTCGTAAAAATTCTTTACTTTAAATTAATAATTACTTTTAACCAATTTGTTACAACCAGTTCTTATAAATGAAACTTATTTAACAAACATGGCATCAAATAATATTATTTGAAGTGTTCACTTGAGTCCTATTCAGAATGCATTGAATTATTTGGACATGGAAACAACTTGCGTTAGGATACCATCGGTACGTGCTACAATGACAGAGCAAATTTATAAAAAGGTCTACAGCAAAAGACATTGAATTTTTAAAATATAATATTAGTTAAAAATATTGCTTACTTCGTGTCCTTCTCGGATAGATAGAAATGTGTGACGATCCACACGTGTACACTTACGTTAATAGGCCATAAGCGAGGCATGGATTTTCGGGACCGGTATTACCGAACCAATTATTAAAAATATCTTTTAACGAATTATATGTACATATTTGTATATACATATATTTATTTAGAGATAATTTTTATTAATCAAGATATACTATAAATTTTTCACAGAAACGAAGCTATTTGCATGGAAAAATATATATGGAAATCTTTGGGTGTTAATGAGGCTTCCGACCTGTCATGTAGCTGACTTAAGTGATCACTTTACACAATGTAATGTTCATCAATTCTACCCGTGATTGACTGAGACATCTATCAAATTTTTGGAAGTAACATGCATGTTATTTATGCAATACATTCACGTTTCACTTTAATTTAAGCTAACGCCATCTACTTTTGAAAATTTTCAACCCCATGACTTAGTATATAGATGTCGCCGCTGGTAATGAGATAGGTATCTATTTTTGACTAGAGTACGAAAAAATATTATTTTTTCTTTTTTATATGTAACTACATTACAACATAATTTATTCAAATTAGTAGCATAAATATTCTGAATTAAAATATTTTTAATTATTTTAATTTATTAATGACACTTTTTTATGAGTTTTTACTTTTGTAAACTTATTGATTTTCAATTTTTTTCCTCTTATTTCTCCAAACGCATTGATTTGAATCTCGCAGGTTTATAGTGAAAATACTTAGATGTAAATGATTTTATTTTTAATCACTAAGTTAAATCGCACAATTTACATAAATATTAATAAATTACCGCTTTATAGATTAGAAATTTATGATCATGTACAAATATTTTTTGAATACAATAAAAAATATATATTTTCAGTTAGATTTCAATTTATAATGGTTAACCCACGATAAAGATCACAACTAAAAATAAACATATCGCCCGAAACCACTTGACTTTTTAATCTGAATCAACACATCTGAAAAAATGTTTTTGACACGTTGATTTTGATTGTTGCGATAATATTATATATCAAAAATATCATATAGTTTTTATATTTAAAATATAATAGGTAGGTTAGGGTAGGTTAGATTAGGTAATTTTAGGATGGGTTAGGTCAGTTTAGATCAACTGTAGTGATGTAAGGAGGTTAGGTTAATTTTAGTGAGTAGTTCTGTTCAATTCAAACCTGATTGATCTATTTTTTCATCGGTTCCCCCAATAGAAGCTGTAACAAATTATTAATTGAAAAATTTTATTCCACCCTCACATGTTTTTTTTTTGCTTCATAAATATCATTATTATCGGTTCTACAATCCCTGGTGGAACTTTCCTCTCTAGAATTTTTCTAAAATTACCCCTATCATGTGCGAAATCTCTCCAGTCATGGATTTTTAGAAAGATATGTCGTTCAAGTAATTATCCTTCCTTTGGACCTTCCGGCTCCCGCGATTTGTTAGTGATGTTATTAATTAATTAAATAACTTTGTATTGATCATTCGGAGTGGTCAATACAAAGTTATGTAATGAATTAATAATTTTGTCCAACCACAAAGTTAACGCCACAAACATTAAAAATATGTTTGTGATGTGTTCAGCGATGATTTTGGTGATTATTGCTCGGGTATCCTCACCACATGACTTAACCGCTGTCTTTCTTTCTTCTTTTTCATTAAACTTTTTTGTTTCTTTAATTATTTTTTCTTTTTCATTAAATCTTTAGACACTTATTTCATTTAACAAAGTATATAGTTGTATAATCTTCTCCATAATTCATTTTCTAAAACCGAATCAAAGACAAGCTACAAAATTTTATTTAAAAAAATATTGTGCTTTTTCAACTACTATTGTGTCTATTTTTTGATGAGAAACTCACAAAATACTGAGAAAAATACATAATAAATTACATTACTCATTTTAAATCCCAAACTAATTAAAAAGGTCTTTAGCCTGTTCTAGCAAGAAGCATATAATATATTTAATGTATCAATGCAATGCGATCAAGGACGAATTGATTCGTGTCCTGCACACCGATAAGGCGTGTATAGTGCAAGTGGCAATCAAGCAAACAAAATAAAATTGGTAACAATTATTAATACAGAGTAATATGAACATCGCAAATTAAATTTAAGGATGAGTGGCGCGGCTGATGTGCATAAGAGAATTATCATAAATAAAGAATTGATTGATATTGTGTTCTAATAGTTCAAATAGTTGTCAAGAAAATGGATGTTGTAAAGGAGTGACTTTTTAAATTGTGATGGGTCAAGATCAGCAAGAATATTATCATCAATATTAGGGTCAACAAAATACATTTTATATGTACGACATATTCTTGTGATGAGAATAAAATAACTAACATAATTAAGATGTTAACTTATTCTAAAGAACTGCGGCTTTCTTACACGGGGTTCAACATGCAAATTTGTGTCAGATAAAAAGAGAATCAAATGTTAATCAATTAATCAAATCATGCATACAAACTGCAAATACCCACAGTTTTGAAGATGCCTGTTAATATATAATTGTATACAGATTATGTTTAATAAACAATAATAAAGTTAAAAATTAGCTCTACTGAGTATTAATATCTTAGACACTATTGTAAGCACAAGTGTGAAAAGCGTTTAATATACTAAACTCTAGTATTTGTTTAAGCATAAAATAATATTCTATGTAATGCATTGCAGCATTCTATAACTGTAACAAAGGGAAAATATTTGCAATTAATTTCACTAAAATGTGTAATAAGATAATGGATCAATATTAATTCTGTGTATACACATATCACTTACCAATCCATTTATGATGATATTACCAAAATAAATAACCCTAATTGTTACGTTAATTTAAGTAGAAGGTTAAATTAGATAAATGACTGCATTGAGTAAGTACTTCAATGTACTAATCTAGGAAATATTTACAGTCTTTATAGGAGAACTTTACGAGTCTAAGGTAATTTTGTAATCTGTTTAATAATAGGTACAGATAACAGAGGGACACGATGTGACAGCACATTAACATCTAATTTCACTTATATATGGTTAAAAAATATAATGAATAGCGAGCCTACGCTACAGATTAAGTTACAGATTTATATTTCAATTGAGTTACAGATAAATTAAGCTACAAATTAAACTACAGTTACAAATTAATATTTAAGAGAGTATAAAATCTTTTTTTTTTGATTTTGGCCTCAAGATAGGTCAAAACTGCAAAATTTTTCGTCGTCCCTCAATTTCTACCCTCGAATAGAGATATCCATGTTTGTAAATAAATAATTGTTAGATGAAGCCAATGCTGAGATGGACTTCTTTTTATGTTTGGAAACTACAGTCGTGATGACCAGCTGATGCACTAGTGTGGTGCACGGACGCGTAGTCATGCAAAAGAAAACATATTAGTCCATTTTCTTTTTATTTTTTCCTTCATTGCTTTTGTTTCAACAGACTATAGTGGAGCATTCTGGTCATCGTAGTAGGTTATCTTTGTAATCGATAGCATACTCTCCGTATACCAAAAAATCCAACAAAAAATATTTTTTTTTAATGACTGATATTTCTTTTAAAAAACGTTAATTTCGCTAACAGGTCATTAAATGGAGTCTAGCTCATATATTTCGGTCTTCTAAAGACGTTGAAATCGTGAATTATTCAATTAGGATGTAGAAACTCTAATCTTACTAGATTAGACTGGCCAATTTTAATACGCCCAACAAAAGTATAGTCAAACAATCGTTATGACCCGTGTCCATGGAAGACATTTCCGACACGATCTCTAAATTACGGATTTTGCTCTCAATGAATGTTTAACCCTCAGCAGTCCTTTGTAGTACACAACATGTTTGGTTCGAATTTTTGTCTTTTTAATCACAAATTTATTTCTGAGTTCTCCAGATCAAAATCTCATTTCGTGTACCGAGATTTTTCTCAACTAAATTTCTGATAGGATTGGTTGGGGATAAAAGTTGCAATTTTTTACACAGGATTAAATAAATCGTGCGCACGTATATTTAGAGAAATTCTGAGTTCACCAAGTTGTAATTACATTATTTTATTTTATTTAAAATAATGAAGTAACTCCCCAGGGTTAAAAAATGATTGGCATATTTCTTGAGGAAATCGATTGACACTTTTCAGCCCGTCAACGGGATGAAAAGTCGGAAAATTCTCGGAATAAGACTCGCGACATGATATGCAAAAGCATCCTTCACCTTGTGAGCTAGAGAAATTCGATTTTTTTCTTTCTTGGAGGATTTTTTCTTCACCAGCGGATTTTACTTCTCCTGGTTCCCAGATTCGTTATTCTTTGACTTTGATATCCTTCGGGCTCAAATCAAAAAAAATTCAGCGCTTATATAACCAAAAAGTGTCGGTTATATAGGCGCTCTATAGTTATATAACCATCAAGTGTCGCTTCTTGCTGAGCATTAAATACTTAATGCTTTGCATAACCAAATTTTTCAGCATTCCAGGATCATTAGGTAGGTGATCGATAAATCTTTTTAATACTGTTCGACATGTATTAGACTCCTTCGCTACTGACCGTATTGATCTTTTTTTAACAACAAGGCTTGCAGCATATTTCATCATTTTAAAGTGGAAGTGCCACTCGGTCTTCCTCTGTTATGCACGTGGCAAGCTAAAAAATAAAAAATAAAATATTCCGGAGTTACAGTTATGCCAAATGCCACTTTTCACCCCAAGAACCACTATAAACATTTTTTAAAATTACAAAGTAGTATTGGCTTAAATGTAACAAACGAAGTTATTTGAATAAACTCACTGGGTGGGATAATATCTTCAATTTTGCATTCGAAAAAACTTTTTGTGGAAAAAAACTTCTATATGCTCATACCTATTACCACTAGGATCGACTGAATCAAATCCAGCAGAAGGATACGCAGGCTAAAACACACATGGTAGTTCTTCTTACCGGCGCCAATTTTCTCCCCACCTAACCCTACATATCTTATCGTATATCATTCCATGGCCATTGCATAACTGATAGAATAAATGATAGGGACTCGATTCCGAAATCGCTTTAATCACTAGACGAGTATCTCATTTCTAGATCATACCGGTATTTCATATCTGTCAAGTTAGTCAATACTTGTGAGCTTCACCCAGACGGCAGGTTTGTGTAGACAGAGATATCCCATTTCAGAAACTAGGCGATAAATAATTGATGAGAATGCAGGGACGCCATGCAGTTGGTGGCCCGCTGCTGCGTTTACACTGCAGGCGGGGGGCACTCCGTGACGCGGATATTCCCAGGGGTCATCAAGACAAGCATATAAATATTATTGCTTTAACAATAACAATAGTAAAAGTAATATATTCGCAATCACCATGTTTCTTCATTGCAATCTTCATGTTAACTATTCACAGCATACAACACGTTGGCTATCATGGTGTTGGTCTCAATCACGTATTTTTAATGAACTAAAACATTATTTTTAATAGTTCCTCTGCTATTGAGTATTGATTAAATAGGTCTAAAAAGCTATTAAATCAGTATCACCGAATGATTAGGCAGTTCGATCTTGGTAGAACGAGCAAAAAAAAATTGGCAAAAGCTCTTAAATTTTTTTTCTTCAATAGCTATATATATATAAATGAGTGACGCTTTCCTTCATTTAAATACCTTTATACGTTATCATTATCCGAAAACAATTTTTCCTTTTCTGTAGACAACTTTTTGTACTTTATGATAAAACATTATAATTTGTATGGAAATTTAAATATTCTTTACCGTAGTGTATAAAGCTTCTCGGAATGAGTTTTCTCGCTCATTAGAATTAATATATGTATTGTAACAAATATTTTGTAGTAATGTTTTGTAATTAATTAAATAAGTAAAAATATAAAGTAAATATTTTTATTTTAACTTTGTGCTACACAAACACAATGTTTGTGTTATTTATGACTACTATCATCTGGTATAGTTAATAACAAACTTAAAGACAATATTTTATCTATATGTTCGTGTAGGGCAAGGAGCCGCGAATAAGTGTTCGCGAGAAGAGGAAAAAGAATTTGAAGAAGTCTCCAATCCTAAAGCTGTTTCCGTTAATTAAGAAAAAACCTCCGTATCGCGCGGCACCCTGCCCTACTCGAATAGATTGATAAAATTTTGAATTTAAGTTAGTTATTAACTGTATCTGATAATGAGAGGAACTGCTCTTCTCGAAACAATAGTAGTGTAGTAATAAATATTTCTAATATTGTAAGTAGTAAAGAGTTTAAATAATAATTATATTATTTTAATCAGATCTGAACAGGAACAAGTTAAAAATGAAAAGTAAAAGTGCTTACAAAATATCTGTTTCTTGATTGATAGATCGACAGTGTATCGTTAAGAAGATTTCCTGAATCTGTTTATTCTTGATGATATCGCGTCATTTATTGTTTTTTGTTGTTTATTTTATATTCAAATATTAGACAAATTGACAACTTCAGTATATTCATGTATTATTTTCTGGATAAACATACTATTATTATTATATCATATGTCTCTACAGCAGACTCGTGGTCCATACCTTTGTTTTATTAGGACAAAAATTTAAGTTGTAATTTAAAATAGTTGGTTCGAGTATGGGGAGAGGGAGTATTATTGTCCAACATTCGAATTATCTGAATTACCTTCGATTGTCCCTGTTTAGAATGTTTCTCTTCTTCGTAGTTTCAATCATGGTGATTTGTTTGCAGCAAAGTCCAAAGTTTGAAGCGTGTCTCATCCTAAAGATCTCCTCCTATTTGATATATGTTTATCTTTGCTGGTTTTTGGGATGCGACTTGGATCTTTAATGTGATACTTTCCCATTGCGTTCCACATTCTATGCCGTTGACCATAAAGGTTCCTTTCATTTGGAGCGCATTTACTATCTCCAGGACAATAGATTACCCTAATCGACTTAACCTCGTAATGCTAGCTGAGAGGCAGCTTATTCTGGCCAACTCTTGATCCATGTCTATGTTCGTCGATATGGCTGTTGTCTTTGCTCACCCTCCACCTCATAAAGGAGATGATAAGATCAGGATTTTCCTTTCATCGAACCTCAGACCAAAAGGCATTCTCAGAATCCTCGAGTACTTTAAGGGGGCTTTTATATACAGGGTGTACCAGAGCTAGCAGCAGAAACTTGGCCGGTAGATTGCTGACTATGTTATGAGTCTAAAATGTTCGAGCAACCATGGCCTAATATCAATAGTTATACAATATACAACTTAAATAAAATGATAAAAAACTTATAGAAATGACTTTTTTTCAATTTTAGCAAGGTTTTTGCAAAAAATAATCAGAAATATTGAAAAAAAATGCAAACTTTGATATTGCATACCTTCATAACTATTGGTATTAAGCCATGGTTGCTTGAACATTTTAGACTATCATAGTCAGGAATCTACCTGCCAAGTTTCTGCTGCTAGCTCTGGTACACCTATATACCTGTACACCTGGTACCCTGTATATATACCAATAATGCCCACTCATATTGTGCATAGGAGTTTGGTTGCGCAGGGTTCTAAAGAGTAACTTTGCAAAATCTGGTTAAGGATTTTAATTTAATAAAATTTTATTAAAGGGTTACTGAATTTGATGACTTACATCATCGAGTATAGTAATTTTCCTGCATTAAGAGTCATTACAGTGTTAATATTATTTTTCTGCGAAGCTCACGTACATTTTGTAGCTGCATTACGAAACCTCTGTTTTAATTGCATTATTTATTTTATATTCCCGAGCACATATTACAGTACATTCGAAAGCCGACCTGCAGCGTGTGGCCGGTGCAACAGAGCTCCCGATCCGGAAATGTGAATGATCCAAACCAATTTAGCTAACTACACACAAGCGCACGGACACACACATCCATTATTCTCCCGGTAATGTAATCATGGAAGATCCATTACTCACATTAACGGCCATTGTTTCGGTTATTGTTGAGGATAATCGTATTTTTAAACATCAAAGCCGAGTGTTATTAATTATATTATTTCTGAAACAGCCGCGAGCCGGTTTAAATTGATCATTTAGCGGATAATAACTTAGTCGAATACATCGACTGTTACATTTTTGGATTCATGTTTCATATTTGGATTCAGAATACAATACTTAATCTAGCATAAGAATACATACTGATTTAACTTTTGCCATTTTGAATTCAGAGTCAATACTTAGACAATTTAAGGGTTAAGGTACGCCTTAAAAATGTTATTTTGTACTGAAAATTAGGCTTTTAAGGCGTATCTTAACCTTTAAATCATCTACGTATTGACTCTGCAATCGGGCCCTGGTACTTATAGTTAAATATACAAATATTTGGTGTACCTCAGGCATGCTGACAAATACAGAAATTTAACAACTTAGCAATATTTTATTATTTTAATGGAATATAGCTTTAACCAGTAAAAAATGACGAAAAATTGGTTCACGTCTTTGCTTAGCCCAATTATATATTTATAACCGCATCTCCGGCCGTTTAATCGTGTATCCGAACGAAATTACGGACGTTATACGAAGTTACAAGGAAAGACAGACAGACGACAGACGGAGAGACGGATAGACGGAGAGACAACAAAATTATTATGCTTGATTTAAATTTAAGTAAAGTTAGGTTAGAAATGAAAGGCGATCGTATTTACAAAAATCTGGTGTTAACTTAGCGAATTACTCGTATAATACAACGCGATAGGTAGGTAACTTTGAAACGATCGACGATGAATCCTAAAACAGATCGCGTTCTGTTGCTGAAGACATCACGTCTCTATTTTTTGTAATTTACATTCATTTTAAATTCATCAGTAGACAAACTTCCTTCCTTAATATAAGAAAGGTACAGTATCATTATAGTAGTAGTTTGTTTGACCAATAATAATTAAAGCAGTAGTTTGTTTGACCAAATTTACGACTATTACAAGAATCTTGCAAAACCAAGGAATGTGCCGCGTGGGACCCTACCAGTTGGTATGTAAAATGTCACTAGACTGTTTACATTATTCACAAAATGAAATACGCCATCAACTTTTTGCTATTTTGAATAACGGCCAAAATAATTTATCATTTAATTTTCTTATTTTTTACACGCAAAAAAACAAGCACACATTGTTGTGGAAGAAATATTACTTTTTTAGAATCGCGACAGCTGACATGTGTTGATTTTTATTGATCTGAAGCGAAAAATAAAACGCTTAATTTTTTCTGTGAAATATTCTTATGAATTAGATCCGCTGTTGACTCACTACTTGGACCCGACTAGCAATCATTAGACTTGGACAAAAAAGAGTAGGTTTTAGTAATGTGTTAATGTTTTAAATTATCTGGTTCTAATGATGAAGCTAGATGTATTATCGAAGGATGGCATTTTTTTATTACATTCCACAAGTATTTATAATAAGCACGTTTTGGTATAATAATAAGATATTTGATTTTTCATTATAAGTATTATATTATATGAAATTCAAAGTACAAATTATTAAATAAATCAATAATAAAGTTGCAGGATTTTTAAGCTGAAAATTCATAAATAAAAAAGATTTGTTTTTTACATTGGCTTTATTCGCTTAAACTTTAAAATAATTTCGTCGACTTAAAACCTTAAGTATATTTACAGTTACAGCAGCAACTCTTTTCTGATGAATGTTCGTTGCTAATCATCGGTGTCATGACCTCTCTGGCTTACATTTCGGTTACCATTGCAGTGTCCTACATCAGCCGAGATAATGGACCCTGCAACGGGAACCGAAACGTCGGCCAGAGGTCAGACATACAAGGCAGAATATTCCAGAAAACTACACAAAGAAGAACGATTGCAATTATCTGCAAATTTTAACGTACAAGTATTATAAATTGATTTTTTTATTTGAAATGTAATAGCTGTCAATTTATATATTTTTATTAAATTTTCTTCCAATTTTCGATCACGCCCCCTCTGATTGAATTGGATTGACAAATGAAATGAAGAAGCCGACATCAGCAGCCGCGTTCCACTGCCGACGCCGTCACCGCCCCGCGTCGCGACGCCATTCCTAAACAGTTTCACAAATCGGCCGCGCCTCGTGCAAACGATAAATCAGGCGACACTCGAGTCGCTCTAGTTCCCAGGCCGCCGTCAAAACAACTTTTTTTGAACTGTTAATGTTTGTCTGAATGTTGTTCCCATATATTCTTGTTGGCTGTTTTTTTTTTCAAGAAAATCCCGCGTAATTTGTGTTCGCGCAGATGTTCTTCTCGTAATAATAAACAATCATAATAATACTTACATGCATATATGTATGTATCTATTATAATTCAAGGCTGGAGGGCCTTTAAAGTATATGTAACAGTAAAAAAAAGAGTCAAATAACATAAATTTAATTTCTTATAATTTTTTTTAATACGTTCACCCATTATTCTGCGGTAAATCAAATTGATTGCCCAAATCGGCACATGGTATGTTACGAGTTTAACCGAGATCCTGACCGAGAGAGTGAGAGCAAGGATCCAGGCTGCCGAGATGAGTTTTCTAATGGGGTAGCGAGAGTCACACAGATGAACAGAGTGAGAAGTGTTGACATGAGGTACACACTCGGCATGGAGCCCCTTCTCCTACACACATAAAAATCACAAATGAGGGGCTAGGACATGTGCTAAGAATACCAGAGGAGCGAATACCAAGAAGAATCCTCCTGGAAATTAAAATTAGCTGGGAGAAGCAGCAAAAAAATGTGTATGAAAACGGAATGTATCTAGACTGGTTGACTCATGTAGAAGCAGTGCAAGACAGGGGAATATGGAAATACCTTGTCGAATCTTTGGGCCCCCTACCCTACAAGGACAAGGGGATGAAGGTGATGATGATGATTTTCACGTAAGCAAATCTATAAAATCTTGTTCCGTTATTTGAACTCTTATAGTTGGGAATTAGGAAGCCTTTATTATACTACAGTTTTTTCAACAGAACAAGTTTTTTCCTACTTGACTGAATATTTATCTAAAATTTAAATATGCCAATGAAACACATGAAATGTTCAATATTTTTTAGATAATTTTGAAAGTCTTACAATTTATCTAGGCTCACTTTCATGGAAGAATCACGGTGAAAGGATTATGAAAATTGGATTTTATTTTTACAAAGACTTAGATAAATGTATATAATAATAACAATAGCTCTCAAGATGAAAATATTATCATACCAATATGCACTCGTGAATCAAAAACAATGTTGTCATGGAATGTTATTGAACTTCTTGGCTGTCAGATATAAACACACTTTAAATGTAAACAGATCTGTGATGGTAATGATATTATTATTGTTCGATTAATTATATACAGTTATTATAATAGTTAGTGGTCTTTGAACACGTATCAGTTTACAGAGACATTAAAAACCATCTGGGTGCGACCTATTTTATTGAATGAAAATATATGTGTTACGATATTACGTGCGTTTATTTCATTATATTTACAAACAGACCTAATAGTTATATTGCGCCTACTATTACATGCAATAAAAATACAAAAATGTAAAATAAGTATGACGCATATTAAAAATTAGCCTACGAAAAATATTATCAGAATTGAGGTGTATAAAAACAAAAGGCAGAATTATCCCACTGATATTTTTCTGAGATAAACACAAAAAACCCGTCACTGCTCTAGGAAATTTCTCTGGAATTTATGAAACCTACATATACATATTTCGAAAAAGTTCGAATTCAAAGATGTATCTCGAAATAATTCTTAAGCAATTACCATATTATTAAAATTTAATATAACATAATATTCTTTCACATAAACATTAAATTTAAATCAGTTTTGCATTTATGTATGTGTATGAAAAATTAGACTTTGCTATTTACATAAATGGATATTGCTATCATTTTGTCACGTGACACATCCTTGGGGGTTGATTGCTTGGACTGTTTATTGCTATTCTTTTAATAATGATTTAGAAACACGATTTTCGAAGAGATAGATTTATATTTACTATAATATCTCGAATTCAGTGTATTTTAAGTTAGAAATCCTCGGTGACTGCATTAAAAAAAACATATATTATTTTTGGATATTGCTGCCTTTGCTTTTATACCCCTCAATTGATCTATGAAGCCTTTTTTCTCAGATTTTTAAAGAATTTTTTTATTTTCTAGTCATGGCCAAGCAGCCGGAGAGCGACGTGGAGAAACGACCTCCGACCCCGGAAGAAGAGGAGGACGACCCCATCTCGGATATCATAGGAAACTATGGACCTTGGCAGTTGAAACTGACCTTCCTCCTCTCTCTATGTTCATTCCCCTGCACATTCCACATATTCTCGCCAACTTTTATTGTAAGTACACTCAGGTTACTTAATCTCTTTTTGTACCGGACTACAAATATAAAATAAAAAAAACTCAAATTAAACACAATCTTAAATGGTTATCCTGGCAAAATTTGAATCACTGTTTCCTAGAAAATTTGCGAGTCCATATCCAAGTAGTATCCAATTTTTTTCGATACCAGGTAAACATCTTCTGTAGTTTGTTTTAAATACCATAAACTATCTTCTAACATTGCAACTTCACCATAAATTGTGTTTTCATAAAAAAATTAACATTTTTTTTAATATCAATATTCTTACTATTTTAGAACTAAGCTAAACCCTTGTGCAGTGAAAATATGACCAAATTGTTATCCTGGAATGGGGCTCGAACCACCGACCACTAGATAATGTATGAGCGTCATGATCATTACACTAAAAGGCTACGAATTTACTGTTTACTTAGTAAACAGTGTTGATAACCCGCTCTTAGGCGGGCAGGAACACGCAAATAAATAAGATATAATTTAAATAAATACCTAACTACTAGAACAGTATAGCAGCAAAACAATTCTTCATTTTTGGAAATAGAATTGGAGTTATTTGTTTTTTAATTCTAAAAATGGCAGTTTAGAACCGGCCATATTCACCTTATTTGCAATTCATAACAAATTTACTCTTCAATACAATACAAAGTAATGTAATAATTTTCTTTAAAATTTTCACACATATAGAAATTTCTGAGATTTTATATTAAATAATCTCTACTGATAAGATTTGATTTGATGATTATTACATCTCCATTCAATTTACTTTACACATGAACATTTATACGAGTTAATAATTGACATTTTCCCGATTCTCAAAAATTAATACCATTAGGTATAGTAGGGTACATGTGCCTTGTATAGATGCCTTTTTATATACAAGATGTGTTCAACATTTATTTCACATTTAACATGGTAGTAAAATACTTTAACAACGTTATGCATTTGTTGTTTATTTTTTTGATTATTTCAAAAATTAATAGTGCGTGTGCACTGATAAGACGTTTATCTTTCGTCTCAGAGATTTGACGATCAAGGTTAGAATGTATCAGTTGGTTATTCTATTCTGCGTACAAAATATAAAAGGTAGCGAATGATAGCTATTGACTGTTTTTTACATGACTTTCAAGACTAAAAAATATTTTATAATGGATATCAGTTACGTATCAGTGTAATAACTTTACACTTTTATCCAGTATACTTCACTTATCCCATAATATTGTCACGTATCGTGGCTGCGGGAAGAATTTATGAAAATGCTGTAAATTAATTACAGATTTATAAATTACTGATTAAATAGATATTCAATTTACAAAGTCACTTAACACTATTAAACTTAACGCCATTCTTTAAATTACACTATTTCGCAGTATATCACTCGTAAATAGATACTTCATCCAGTTTTCGCACGTATTATTCGCTTCGGTTTATTTCGCTACGTAAGTACGAACTTCACTAGAATATTCCCTTGAATATTCTAGTGAAGTTGGCCGCCCTGGCCTCGCGGCCCGCGGCTAATTTCGCTTCTGTTATCGCCTGTCAAACGCGTTCAACAACAATAACTTTTTCTTCCGCGCGTGGTTTTATTTATATCTGGCCAATGCTGGTATCAAACCCTCCAGGCATTCCCATGTTTATGAGAACGATCCCGTGGCTTCCAGGCTTTTATAGATGTTTCTCGAATGTTTTAGATGCCTCGTTGTTGTGACATGTGACAGAAGTGCGTTATTATTTTAGCCTCGTGACAATATATATGCCCCATGAGTTAAACCTTAGATATTCACTACAAGCAGGAATGACAATAGAATTGATACTTTTATAAACAACGCGAGAAAACTTCAAGGTGAATTGGATTAATTCGAATTCGCTTAATATTTAACACATCCTTGAGGCTAGCTACACGTTCGTGTTGAATAATTGTATCTTTTGTATGTGTAAAAAACGGATCATCATCACCGAAAACGTTAAATAATTTTTATAATTCTCTTCTCACACTTTTTTGTATTGTTATACCGTAAGTATCAAACTTATCTGACCGACGTTGAACTTGATAATATGTCCGTAAATGGAACAAAAAATTTAGGGAAAAGAAGTTGCATTACCTGCAGAACCTAGTTTACAATATCTCTTAATAGAATTTAGATATTTGTATTTAGAAACCGAACTGATAAACAATGTGTCAATCTCGCTGATATATATATTTATAATAAATACTGTTCATGAAAATGATCACTAATAGGTTAAAATGATAGAAAAGATAGGTTTCAACCCCCTCGACATGCAGAATTTAGAAAAGGATTTATTTTATTTTTACTGTGTAAATAATACTGGGTACAAAATACATAGAAAACAATACATTATTGTTTAAAACACAAGTGTCTTCAAACCCAATTACAAGTGTCTTCGGCCTGCTCTAGCAACATACGCATACAATTTGTCCGGTAAGTGTCCGGTGACCACTGTCAGATCCTTTAATAGTATTAAGTTCAAGCCTTCATACAGAAGAAGAAAAAATATTCTTTGAACAGTTATTATTTTATCTTTCAAACGACCTCTTTAATATTTAAAGGACCTCTAAATGGGTAGATATTAGTAAATTGACACACCATTTTCATTTCATTATGGCTGAAGAAAACGACATATAACTCCATTGATTTCAGGACAACTATAGAGTTCATGAAAAGAGCATACGGTAATGTAGCACTCTATCAAACCTATACCAATACAGGAAAATATAATTTCCCCGAAACCATTCAATAACCCAAGAAACATTTAAAATACTAACCCGGAAGATGTTAGGAATATACACTTTTAGAGAAATGCTGTCTCACCTTTCATTTGTTAACGACGTTGATGTGTTTACGGAAATTGTTGAGAAACTACAAGCAATGATCTCTCAAACAAACTCCACATACATCAAAGTGAGCACCTGCGTACATATTGATAAGACCAAGGTGACGACAAACCGGGAAATTGAGACCGATTAGTGTTAGCACAGTGTAACTCAAATACGTCAACCAGTATATTTACCTTGGTCCAGTCATCTCATTCAGCAAAAACATTATCTAGAAATCAAGATGCAAAGCACTCGTCTAGGCAAGGTTTGAAACCCTTAAATCATAGATGCCATGACACCTTAAGAAGAAAACCTTTCAGAACGAAACATGTCATGATGAATGTGTCCTCCAAAGACAATGCAGGCAAAGGCAGGGCTGGATAAGATATATGAAACTACCAGGGGATATTAGGGATGAAAACAATATAACAACTTTTAAGATAAAATTAAGAAAATACGTGATACTTACTTTTGATTAAAAGTTAAATATTCTTTAAATGTTATGCTTTATATATTAAGAAATATAAAAATTATTTTATTATCTACTTGAAGAATAAAAAAAAAGGCTAGAGAAGAAATGTGGCCTATTTCTACCGTCGGGAATATGTATGCAAAATTTGGGTCCAATCGGTGAAGCGGTGTAGATTTGTACAGAAAATAGATCTGGGGGAGAGGAAAAGTTAGAGGGGAAGAAGAAATGTTGCCTATATTACCCGACATGTCCTAAAGAATAAGTTTGAAAATTCTGAGTCCGATCGGTCGGACTGTACAGATTTGCATTGAAAATATATCATGGGAAGGGGAAGGGATAAAAGGGGGGAAATGTCGCCATTGTTACCCGCCGGGTCCTGAAGAATAAATTTGCAAATTTTGAGTCCAATCGGTAGAACGGTACAGATTTGCATTAAAAATACATTAAGGGGAGGGGGAGGGGTAAAAGGGAAGAAGGACCCGGCGGGCATGTTACCCGCCGGGTCCTTAAGCATAAGAATGCAAAATTTGAGTCAAATCGGACAAACGGTGTAGATTTGTATAGAGAACAGACAGACATTGAGTTTCATAGGTACAGATTTATCAATATTGAAAAGGTAGGTACCTGAGCCTTTTTTCAAATAATCTGTGCGAAATCGAATGGAACGTTGTGTCAAAAATTCAAAACAATTGTTGAAGAACATAAGGAGATTGAAGATTTTGGACAATCAAACATTTACATTTTTATTTATATAAATAAATAGGTATATAAAATAAAGTAGGAATACAAAATCGTCCTCGTATTTGAATGCAACGTTGTGCCAAAATTTCAAAGCAATCGGTGAAGAACTTTCAGAGATTAGCGATTTTGCACAAATGAACATTTATATTTTCATTTATGTAGATAATAAAGGGGCTTGTGGATTACCGTTTGCCTAGTTTGATAAACATGATTAATTATCGTATGGGTACCCTACCGATGTGGCACGAAATATCAGGCTCCATTTCTTGTAGATACTTCTCGCTCTAATTTTTATGAACAGCTCATTTATATAAAGATTGCATAGGGTTAGAAACGTATTTGATTCTGAGGATTTATTTTTGAGTACTATATGCTTTTTTAAATAAGCTACTCAAATTGGATTTTTTTTTTATATTTCAGTTTATTGAAAGTGAAAACTAATAAGTGAATCCATTACCTACTATATACCTACTATGTCATAAATCAAAATATATAATTCTCTTCGTAACAACGTCCGTCACCAACGCCACCAGAATATTCAAATAATAATGTGATGTAATATAATAATGATGTTTAAGATGAATAAAAAGCATAATTCTCTTTTTAATAATGTTTAATAACGTTATCAAAACACTACTCAAGATTGCGCTGAAATGTATAACAAATTTTTTTTTTGTTATACATTTCAAATACAAAAACGCCATTTTTGATGGGTTATAGCTAGTTAATAATAAATAATTTAACTGTAAATATTTGCGGATATTTTATACGAACCGTATGTTTTTCTGAGAAACGATTCTCGACGTTTCGTTGAATGCTTATTCAACATCATCAGGAGGACGACCTTTACCTCCGCGGGCATTCAACGAAACGTCGAGATTCGTTTCGCGGAAAAACATACGGTTCGTATAAAATATCCGCAACTATTTACAGTTAAATATGTCTAACGACCATAACTCTTTAAAAATAATAAAATAACTCTTTAAAAATAATAAATAATATATAAACAGGTATAACTGTAGTTAAATGATTTCGAGACCCTCTAATTAATTTTAATCAATAAGATAAACTATTGTCGTCTGTATCGGACTCCGAATCCTCATCTACACTTATATTAAATTGATTTAAGTTTTTTGGTCACCGTATCGTGATCTTGCAGTCACCGCATTTTTAAATAAAAAATATTAAACAAAGAAACGACCGCTCCGCGTGACTGCCAGTGTGATACAGAATTGGCCAATGAAGTAGCTTTAAAAAAGGAATACCACTACACAAGTTACGTGTTACAGAGGGTATCACTAACACTAATACAAGTGGCTTTCATTAAGTGAACGGACTCTACATCTGTTATTTTCTACAAAATGAAAAAGGGTTCTGCTTAAAATGCTGAATAAGTTTAATTGGGATACTATATGTGTAGGTTAAATATTTTTCATTTAATTATCAAAATTTTCAACTACTATTTTATAATAAGTATTACAATTATTTTCCTATATTTTTTTTTATTAAAAATCAAACCATTAGCAATTAATTGTTCCAATCTAGGGGTCAGTAAATCGCGGCTTCCGAACCTCCAACTAATCTTCAAGTGCATGTAACTATTTAAAAGTATTGTGTCTTAAGTTTTAGTAGGTACATCTACTAAATCTGTCCAAGGCTCGTGTGATCTGTTAATAAAAATGCGTTTGCTGGGATCACTATCTTCGACTTGGTGTACTTTCGCGAGCGATGCTTTCGATGCATGAACCTTTTATAGAGCAAATGAAGAAGTCGAATGAAATTATTGAGTAAAATTAAATACTGCCATCAGTAAGAAGTATGAAGCTTCCCCAAAAGATGCAATGCCTACCTTAATCTCTATTTTAGAATGTAAGTTTTCAACATTTTATTAATATAAAATGTTTGTGCACTGAAATAATATCCACATCAATTATTAAAATATACAGGTCGAGTTTTACTCAGCATATCAGGAACGTGTTTAGATAATAATACTTACAATTTATCATTAACTATATATTAACCACGCCTATATTAAATTTTATTCATAGTAATTCTATTTTTTATTCTGTCATGTGAACTCAGAATTCCTTCTTGAACTTGATATTATTTCTCTTTTTTGCATTCTGCAGTAATTTATTGTATTCTTTTTTATTTTTTTTGTTTTCTTTTAGTCGATCAATACAAACAGCTTTAGGTATTTGTTATTTTTTTATTAGGAATTCTTATTTCTTTAATCATGTCTATGAATATCTGTATATAATACACGATTTGTTGTGTACAAGATACAAGTCATTGTATGAGGGAGCGATATCTGCTTTAAAAAGAAACAAAGTTTTATGACCACCTCTTGCTAAACAGTGATGCAACTAAGATCTTAACGTTTATTTTATGCTTGTTTCGGTTGTGAGCACCGTGCATGTGTTGTTTTATCGTTAAGTGCCAATCAAGGGAAAATGTAGCACAAATGAAGACTCGGTAGTTCGATGAAATTACTTTTATTTAAAGTAAATTGCAAGTAAACAAAATAACAGATTCACGGAGACGTATTGAAATCAAGCAGACTTCTAGGTCTTTCTCGTTTAAATGTCGAATACGATCTAATCTTGGTAGCGCCCCAGTATTGCTTATATGGGCGTTTACGCGACGCGTATGGTTGAGAAGTTCCAAAAATCTATCTTCCCAGATAATAAATTAAATCAAAGTGTCCGCTGTGGTTTCAATACGTGACGTTCACAAAAGGGTAGTTCTGCAAAACATGACAACATACCCCCATTAAATCTTTGGAGTATAGGAAAACAGGTAAAAGGACCATTCCCACACATTTATGTGACAAATATTGCTATCTAGGATCTAATCTATACTGATTGATAGATCTCTTCTCTGTAAATCGTGGGAGGTTGTAGATCCGTGAGAAGTCGGTATACAACATTATTTCGTCTTGGACTTGTTTTATTATTGGAACAAATAGTAAAAATTCACCCAGTGCTTACACATGACTCTCGAAAAACTTGTAAATGTTGTATCTAAGAAGATTTGAAGATTTCTGACCACTTTTCTAGAAAATTCTTTTAAATCTATTCATTAAAGTGATC
>JADDOH010007514.1:0-30619 GCA_016648135.1 Agrypnia vestita
GGCTGTGCGTGGGTGGGAGTGGGTGACGAAAACACATTGTTTTGTTATGGGAAGGCCGCAAATGCTTCAGATTTCAAAATAGGCGTGCTGACTGTGTCGGTGAGTCTAGAAGGTTCTGGAAGGGGAAGGTTCTAGAAAATTCCCGAAAGTTCTATAAGGTTCTAAACTGAGTGGCGGAATGTGTTGGTGTGTCTAGAAGGTTCCTATATATTCGAATTTGTTGAAAGTTCTGGAAGGAGAATGTTCTAGAAGGTTCATGAAAGTTCTATGATGATCAGAACAGAGTTCTATCTACGCTTGCGAAGCCGCCCGGGCACAGCTAGTAAAATATAAATGGATAGGATAGAGAAGAACAACATAAGATATACATATAATATTCGATATACATATAGGCGGCAGTGGATAGAGTGCAGCGACTACTCATCACTCACATAATGGGGAAACAAAGTAAGACAACGCAGAAAGAATAACGAAATGACGTCCGGCAAGGGAAGTCGGAGCTCAGTGGTAGAGCATTCGACTGCTATAATACTAACTTCATGAAGACTAAATCAATAACCGTAGTATATATGGAATCCGCGCGTGGCGCGAGTGACGCTGCGTTGCGGAGTAGCGAGGTATGTACTTGCAGCGAGCCGGCCGGCCGGGCACTCTGCTCGCAGCCGCGATTCCATACACACATGCGCCATGTTTGCAATAAAACAGAAGTCCCGTTGTCGCGTGTATTATTTAGTAAATTCGACGCCATACAGAGATATTAGCGTGGCACAGACAAAAAGAAAGGATCTACGTTTGATCGATGTGATCGCGGTCGCAATATTGTAAATGACAAGATTTAGATAAACAATAGTGATACCATCATGCACATGATTTAAGGGCATGTTATTGCTGTATTTGTGCTAAACCAAATAAAATAAAATAAAATTTTACAATAAAATATAAATAAATTTTTACAGAGTAAAGTCTTTAATAATCAAGCTGTTGCTAAAAGTACATTTTGAGATTTTCCCGAAATCCGGATTTTTAAACCACTGAATAAACAAACTTGGAATTAAATGACAAAAATGTGTTGATTTTTTCCGATCCGATAATGATCGTTAATAGCTAAAAAATGTATTTGAATATTAGAATATCGAACCGCAATTATATTCCTATCAACTTTTTTTTTAATATCTCAATTACACATGAATTGTATGGTAACATGGTGTGTAATACAATAATCTCCAATTACCAAATTTAAAAAATATATTTTTATTATTTATTGTATTTATTTCATGGTACATAATTTCATAAATGCAGTAATAAATAAATACAATAAAAACGTTTTATTCGCCATAAAAGAGCTGAGGCTGGTGCTTATATAAGTTTATATTTTTAAAGAATAATACGGTGTAACTATTTAATTTAATGCGTATACATTTACAAAATGTACAAGATCTTATCCAGGAAAATTGATATCTAAAAACTTAAAGTAACCTAAGTGCGGGAATAAAATTTAATTATCTGGGAATTCGGGGATAACCTCCAAATTGAACGATCTTCCACAGACAATTGCTTTTGTCAGTTTCTCTATATAATACCCAACCCTCCTTCCTAGCGCTTAGAAAGGCAGACATTAAGTAGTATATCCCATTTTTTTTATTTATAAAAAGTATAAGAAAATAACATACAATTTACAGAATGAGAGTTTGTGAAGAATCGTAAAGTCTACAGGTAGGAGAGAGCAGAATTAAATATGATTGAAGTTTTTTCAGGTTTGTGTTTTCTGGGGTATTATGCCGTGTTATTACGACCTTTCGGGCCAACGTTTCGACACGATATTGCAAGCCGATACTTAACCACAACACCAACACTCACAAAAACACATCAGCCCTGATGATGGACCCTGCAACGGGATCCGAAACGTCGGTCCGAAAAGTCGTAATAACACGGCATAATACCCCAGAAAACACAAACCTGAAAAAAGATTCTGAGTAGTCGTGAAAACCTAAGAACATTCTTATGATTGAAGTTAACTATTTACTTAAGACGAATCCTATTTTTAGGAGTAGCTAGCGATTGTTGATCATTTTATCACCTAATATTTCAATTGAAGGGAAGTTCAATAGAATAGGCATGATGACAGATTTTGAAATAACCTTTTATAACTTTTATAATTCAGGTACACGTCTACAATTACCGAAAATTATTGCACGTCGATCTACCTGTTTTTAATTTCGCGCAAAAATAGTGTCTATGACAACAGCTAAAGAGACATGGTGATGATTACTTGGGCGTGACGTCATTCGCTCTGACCGGCGTTTCAGTGAAAATGGCCGAATGCAGAATTTTATACTTTTATTTAATTGAAAATCTTATTGTTCGATCTTTATGAACAGGACCAGATGTCACTGAACTCATTCCACCTTCCCTACACCTTTTCATAGTGCAAGCTCTCCAAAATCTTTTGTCTATGATATATTCATTTCACATCTGAACTGTCTTGTTTGCTTGACGTGTTTTGTTCTGAGTTTTGTGTGTGCCCAGTTACGTGATCGTAAAGCCTTCTGATAAGGATTAAGGTGCCACAAGAATTCCTGATCTACTGCCCTTCTGATAAGGGAAAAACCAGCGTTGTGTTTTCTTTGACCTGGGTCAAAGGACAAAGGTAAGAGTGTGCTTCCTTCTAACTTTTCTTTCCGTCCAGGAACCTGTCTTCCCATCTTAACTTATCCATTTCACATTCCGTGCTCAAACACTTATTAATCTCAATTTTTTGTATATTAAAACTGGATAACTTTTGAGAAATCCCCCGAACACAAATATCATAATATCTAAACCTTGTTACCTACTACAGTGTTAATCCACAGTAAATATTTCAGGTTTGATACTATAACGTAGGTTTGGTGGTCGCTGGTACATAGTCTGTAAGATGCAGGGCAAGCGAGTGGAAATGTTTAAAAAAATATTTTTACACCCAGTTTTTTTTTGTGTAGAGGGTGTGCGCCCCTGAAGAGCACCCCAGATAAATTTCAATACTATTGTCCAGATACCGCGACAGTAAGATGTCGGAAAACCTTCATTTAAAATTTCATTATGCATCATTTAAGTTTGCAACTTGTAAAGGAGTCCCGGCCCGTTTCCGAAAAGGATACGCTGTCAAAAACAGAGGTCCCTGATATTTTTGAAAATGCCAGGATCCGATAAACGGTCGGAAGGGCAGTGGACAAAGAGAGGCACTGAATCGAAAGAAAAAATATTATATTCCAAGAACGAGAATATCATTAAATTGAAGGCAATTTTAGAAATGCTTTTGTTGTATCTTTTGGTGCGTAATTTCGTATCGGGAAGAAAGAGTAAATTTAAAAAGTCAAAAAACCCGACTGCTTAAAAGTGAACTTGTAACGCCAACATAGCTCACCTATTAGAAGGCTCCATAGGTTAGAAAACGAGTATGGCTACCATGTTTTCGGATGTTTTTAGCAGTTTTTAACATAGCTCACCCATTAGAAGGCTCCATAGGTTAGGAAACGAGTATGGCTACCTATCGGACGTTTTTTCGGAAACTCTAACCGCCTACAAGAAAGCTCTTCTGGACGAACTCGGTCGTTTATAATTATTGATATCATGTCTATCTTTTGTTTTCGCTTTATGAATTTTATATTTAATTATATTTTGTTGTAATTTTTATTGCTTCTTGAGTTTCAGATTTGATTTGTTTACAATTATTTCATTTTGTTGCTTCTTGAATTTCAGATTTATTTTGTTTACTATTATTTTAATTTGTTGTTGTTTTATTGATTGTTGAGTTTCATATTTGATTTGATAACTAATATTTCATTTTGATGTAATTTTGTTATACTTTATGTCATTCGCTTAATGTTTTATTCTTCTTTATATATCACATTATTATGAGTTTTTTTTGATAGAATTAAAGCTTATCTCATTTTTTTATTATTACCTATGAATCTTTACATCTTTATATACATTGTTTTTTAATTGTACGTTGGACCGTGTATTGAATAAATAAATAAATATTTATTCTCAAAATAATTCCAAAGATGGCGCGACGCTAAAGAGGCTATCTATCTTTAATTGAAAACTAAGGAGCTAATTTCAAAGTTTTCTCAGAGATGGCGCCAGCCATAGTTAAGAAACCCACACACGAAAGGTGGTTGTCATTATATCAAGTACCCCATGGGTTCAGCCTAATTATACTAAGAGATGGCACCACTCTCGCTTGTAAAATATTAATGGAACAAAACTAACAATATTTAAATACTACAGAACATAAATGCTTTGGTATATTCTGTGCTGTTGTGAATACCATATAAATACAGACATCGTATAGAGATCTTAATTGATCTTGAGTTGGAGCCTTTGGGCTCAGCTAACTGATTTATAACACGTAACCAACAGAGGATGTAGTCTGGGGACCCAGTAGAGGAATTTGTAGTAACTCCGACGAGAGGACAGCAACCCACGGAGGACCTGGTCTGGGGACCCAGCAGCAGAATCCGGACTTGGTCGCGATACCGCAAGGCGCTGCTCCAGGCGCTTGCCCAGATTACTCGTTATTTGTACCCATGCCACTGGGGAAGTATACCCAATAGCTCGTGCAGATAGAACGCCATCTATTCGACGGCGTTAAAATTTTTAAATAAAACCTGAAAAGAAAAAAAACAAGTAGTCGAGAATTCTGTTAAGTACCTAATATTGAATAACTACACCATTTAAATAGTTTCATGATCGATACACACATAAAACAAATATTAGGTCCTTACATATGAAATTGATGTTTAGTATGGGAGGAACATAAAGCCGATTTTTTTTTATTATAATATATTTATTTAATCAAAGTATGTACCATTGCTATCTATGCACTTTTGCCATCTCATAGGTAGTTCATCGATCCCTTTACTAAAAAAACCGTTCGGACGGGAATCAATAAAATCTTTGAAGGCGGTTTGGACTGCCCCATCGGAGTTGAATTTTTTCCTTTGTAAGAAGTTATCCAAATTTCTAAAAAAATGGTAATCTGTTGGGGCAAGGTCCGGAGAGTACGGTGGATGTCTTAGACATTTCAATTGAAGCTCCTCTAATTTGGTAGCCGTCTGTTGTGCAGTGTGTGGTCTAGCGTTATCATGAAGCAGCAGTGGCCTAGAGCGATTAACCAGCCTCGGTTGTTTAGCAGCTAGCTTTTCCATCATGGTTTGCAGTTGCTGACAATAGACATCTGCCGTAATCGTCTGGCCAGATTTAAGAAAGCTGTAGTGAACGACACCAGCACTAGTCCACCAAACGCTCACAAGTAACTTTTTTGGAGTCAATTTTCGCTTGGGGCATGGTTTGGCTGGTTCGGCAGGGTTCAGCCATTGCGATGAGCGCTTCCGATTATCGTACAGGATCCACTTTTCATCACAGGTAATGATTCGATTAAAAATCCCTTCATTATTGTGCCGGTTGAGTAATGCAACGCAGCAGTCAACGCGCGTTTGTTGATTTGCTTCACTCAATTCGTGAGGTACCCACCTTTCAAGCTTTTTCACCTTACCAATTTGCTTCAAGTGGATTAAAACAGTTTTATCACTAACACCGCAGCCTGCAGCTAACTCGGATGTGGTTTGCGATGGATCCGCTTCCACAATAGCCTTCAAGTCTTCATTATCAACTTTGGTCTCCGGCCGTCCACGGGGCTTGGTCTGCAGGTCGAAATTTCCAGAACGAAAACGTTGGAACCAAAAACGCACTGTGTTTTCTTTTGCGGCACCGTCGCCATACACATCATTAATCCTTCGAGCCGTTTCTGCAGCACTGGTGCCACGGTGGAACTCGTACTCGTAAATAACGCGATATTTCAAGTTTTTCATTTTGTAAACTGAGTGACGCAAAGAAAAAAACAATTGAGGAAAAAACAAATGAATTATAATTTTCAAAACACAAATACATGAGTAAATAGCTGTATAAATTTGGATTTGGAATTCCTAACCAAAGAGAAGATATTTGAGATCAAATTTGCCAGTACGGCAAAACGCCAATTTCATTTGTAAGGACCTAATATTAAATCCTAATGCGGAACATAACGACTTTACCAGTAGTGAATGTGAATCATCTTATGTGAAAGTGTGACAAAGAAGAAGAGAAGAACAATACTTCTCTTCAGATCAAAATAAAAGATCGCATGATCAAGGAAAACCACTCCTTAATTCAGCGTTCAAGGATCAAACAAAAAATATATCAATTAAACATGTAAGTTAGATTAATCATGCAGAAAATTTACTAATGCATGAGGTTTTTTTATTTTATGCACAACTATATAGTGTAAAAATACCTTGCCATGTTGCTAAGAGAACCGGGACATTCATTTTTCATAAGAGCCCGAATAATATATGAGTAAGGTACTTGATGGATATCCCTTACAACCCTTAAAACATATTCTGGGTCAATTTTGATCATGTGACATCGCTCACGTATGATATTGACATAAAAATTTGTTACGTGAGTCCACGTGGGGGAGGGGGTCGTCCTGGACTGAATTATTGAGTAAAGGTAGGTACTGTTATCGATGGAAACTCTTTATAATGCTCTTTATGAAATGGCGAAGGGTGTCAAAATGACGACCGGAAACGGAAGGGTATTTTGTAACACGTGTTCGTGTCCGAGCATCGGGATATCATCATATTACCGATGATTATCCAAATAAGGGAGAGGATATTTTAAAAACCATTGCTGTTGAACAAGGTGTTGTTGTTAATATTAAAAATCTAACAAATTTTCTTACTAATGAAACTGAACAGAGTACGTCATAGAAGCCAGGCTAAGATGGTGCGGTGGTCTAGTGCCGCCACAACTCTAGCCGCACGCACCGAGCCGGCAGCCACCAATCAGGGCCTCGATGCGGCTAACCAGATCCCGGCCGCCACTAGGTAAATTCACTCTACCGCCAACCCTACGCAAGTAATATTTTCTGTATTCATTGCTACCTCTTTAAATTTCTGCCAGTAGAATACCACAGCTAATTGTGGGTATAATTTACATCTATATCTATCTAACCATCCTGCTTCTGCTGAAGCAACACACGCCACGCACCACTCATACAATACACGTCACGTACCGACGCAAGAAGATGTCTGGACATTTTGACATGGGTGGGCATTTTCTTCTCAGAATCCCTCACTACACACATTTCTAACTGCCAAAATGATACATACGGCTACATAATGAAGAATCAACGTGAAATTACATACTAGCATGATATTCACTACTCTAGTTCTGCGACTAATTTCATCATTTATTGCAAGAATCAAGTTGTACCTAAAGAATCAAGAAGTAGGCTCCCCTGAAAGCCAATTGACTGATGGAATAACTAACCCTGCAATATGCAATAATAATTGAAAGAGAAAGTGGAAGATACTTGGAAATACCTACATCCATCATTAGATAGCGTAACGTATCTGGATTGCCGTCCGTCTGAGCGTATGAAAAAGATGGTAGATAGAGAGGGAAAATGATATTAAAAAGAACGCGCCGTATGGGCGCACATCTTTGAGAAAGCCAGCACCAAAGCACGAACAAAAATTAATCTTGAAAGACATCTGGACTTTCACCGAGGATCCCAGACTTCTCAATAAATAGATCATTCCTAGACCAACGGAAGGATGTTATAGAGAGAAAACGATTGATAATGGTGAAAGTAATGTTATGTTATTATTTTACATCTGACCTCTTATGTCGGGACATTTTCAAATATAAAAAAAACAGAAACACAGTTAAAGAGGCGCCGGCAGGAAACAACACCCCTGAAAGGGGTGTCTACCCTTTTTCAAAGAGTCCGAGATGCGAATTTATTTTTACAACCGTCATCAAAAATACATTTGAGGACGAGCCATTAAGTTCCGGCAGGGATAGAAAGAGCGGACAGTACAAACAATGGCCAGAAATTTACAGCCGCTGTACCAATCCAAGAGTACAAGTATTAACAATGATATTATATGCTGACAATCTACATATGAATAAATAAATTTTACTGTCTTGGTTTACGAAGATATTGTCACGAGAGTAACTGCTCATTATCGAAGTCACTCAAATGGTTCACATGAATCTAGAATCACTTATTCTCTACATTGGGCTATTCTCATAATTACTAGTAATATGGAAAAACTAGTAGAATGTTCCCGAGGCATCGCGAGATTAACGTTTTGCATAAAAGAGAATTAGTTGTTTATTTTGACAGTTCGGTGATTCCACAAAAATCAGCGGCGATTCTGATGCCACTAGCGACAATAAATTGAGAGTACCTCACAGGCGTTTGCAAATATATAAGTGAATAAGTTGTCGTAAGCTTGATATCTACCGTGTTTTATGTCTGCCGGCAGTGGTTTCTAAAAAATCAACCAACAGCGCCATTTGACTATGGAGTTCGTAGATTTCCGATAGCATGGTCTGCTTGCTACCAGTTGGCTTTCTTGGTAAGCTGTTAGAATTTCTGCAAATCAGAGGAGATCTGAACTACCAAAAGCATGATGAATATGTGTGAAAGATGAAAGCAAAGAGCTGGGATATGAAGCAACGTTAGCTAAGTCAAAGCATTTGTTTCAGAGATTCATAACGATTCACAAGCCTTCCTGTTAATCGCCTGGTCTCGCAGAATTTCAATTTCTTTAGCTGACAAGCCACCCTGGCACTAGTTCTCAAATTACTCTTGTACTAGTCAATTGAAGCCAACGGGAAGACCAAATCGTAGATGAGCAGACTAGACCACCATGGTGATGTCAATGGACCAAATGATTGCGAACTATATTAACTGTAGTCTGGACTTAGATAATGTACTACATGAATAGTATCTAGGCTAGGTCCTAATCTATGGGCATCAGAGTTGGATTCAATACAACAGGGTTCGTTCGAGGATCGAAGGATGTAAAATTATAGGACCGAGTGAAAAGTTCCACAATTGGTGATCTCGGTAAAGAAACCCTGCTTCTTATTATACAGATCATAATAGGTCACATTTTATCTCAAGTAAGGAAAATGGTGATCAGAATTCCTCGACAAATTTCCTTTGAAATTCCTAAAGGAAGATATCACTAATTTTATTTTGTTTTCTTCTTCGCCACTTGCACTGTACACGCCTAATTACTAAACTAAATAAAAAAGATATGTGCTAATTCGTATACTATTGCAGTGCATTGACACCTTAAATATATGCATGTTTCTAGGGCAAGCCGAATTGACATTGGTATATTGGGTTGAGTTTGGAATAAGTAATTCATTGTTTATTTATGTATTTATATATAGCTAGTATTTTGTTAGTATTCAACTTGTAAATAATAAATTATGACGTGCGTTATATTTCCTAACCTAAAATAAACGAATTGAACCAAAAATTGTATGGACAAATTCTGCAAATATTTGTAGTACCGGAGCTTAAATCGATGAAGCATCAAAAAGAAATAAAGATGAATAATTTAAATGAAAAGGAAACGTTCCCTTTAATGACGCAATAAAGGGAAAAGGTCAAAACATTGCGCAATAATTCGTTAATAATCTCCAATTCTCGACATTAAAATTCCATTTGAGCCACCCAAGCGTGGGCCTTTAACCGCTTCTTGCGTGTCTCTTCTCGGCGAAAAAAAGTCCATCTTCCCCTTTAATTACCGCCAACAAACCACACGGCGCAATCAGAACCTGCCACCACAGCCTCCCACTCGGCAACACGTTTCCGGCAATGTTTCAAATTCTCAAAATTGGACGATACAGGATGTATTGAATAGAGCTGTACAACACAAGATCCACACTCGGCATGAAGCCCCCACTCCTGCAAATAGAAAAATCACAACTGAGGTGGCTTGGACATGTGCTCAGAATACCAGAGGAACGATTAACAAGAAGAATTCTCTTGGCAACCCCGAAGGGAAGACGGCCTGTGGGTCGACACAGATTAAGATGGGAGAGACAATAAAAAAATGTATTTGAAAACGTAATGGGTCTGGACTGGTTGACTCGAGCAGAAGCAGCGCAAGACAGGGGATCATGGAAGCACCTTGTCAAATCTTTGGGCCTCCGACCCAACTAGGACAAGGGGAAGAAGATGATGATGAGAGCTGTACAAATGTTCATCATTTGGAACGTGATGTATCTCGGCCATTGTCAAATTTCAACAACCGCAAAATTCTCAACGACTGACTTGCGGCAAAGGCTGTGTTGGGTGCCAACTTATACTTTGGACAGTACATGTTCCCCTGTATCGTCCCACCTTTATCTGCTCCCTCCCTCAACAGGAGACTGTCGGTAATGCAGTTTTCTTTTCGTTGTAGCGTCTCCTCATAGAGGTTGACAATAATAGTGGCAGGGGATCATGACTCTATTTACAGCCGCACGGAACAACTCAGTGAAGTGACGTAGGTACCAGTTTCTCAAGTTACGCAGCCATGAGATGCGGCGATTTCCTACGTTTATTTTTCCACTTTTTTTCCCAGTATAATGAGTAAGTAAAGAATATAGTTTAGTCCTCTGACATGTGCGAGATTTATTTATTTATTTATTAAAACCCTTTAGGGCTTTTACAAAATATAAGGTAAAGTTTTCATTGCATGAATGAATACTTCAAACAAAATATTTAGAAATCGTTAAACAGTTAATGCTAAAGAAATACAAACAAGAAAAAATATAATATAAAGAAAGTATAATATTATAAAAAATACAAAAAATATATATAAAGTAGAAAGCAAAAGCACAAGCTTAGAAAAGCATAATATAATAAAAAAATTACATAACAGTTCCACCCAGGAATCTAACCCCATCAACAATCCACTTACTTTAGTTCAATCTAACAAATACTGTAATATTTCAATACACATTTTATAATATGTATGAGAATGTAGTGGCGAGTGGTGAGGTACTCAAGTTTTCATATCTTGATCATCCGCAGAACTTCTTGACCTTTTTTCATATACCCGAGGACTTCAACATTCGTAAATCTATCTACCCAGGAATCTTTCAGTATGCCACTATAAAGCCACATCTCAAAGTCATTGACATTACAGATTAATTGTTGAGCCTTCACTCCATTTAAGAGAATGGCAAAAATATAAGATTGACACACATGCATACTTAGTTGCAGGCTTAGGTAACGGTTAGAGAAGAAAGGTCTCATTCTGAGAAACGCACTTCTTTAAGCCATGTATTCACTAGGGGAAAATTGTCCCTCAACAGCACGCGCGGCATAGAGTCTACGTGACGTTGCAACGTCATGCACTGTTCCGCGACCTCGCGCACAACATAGCGCGGCATTTCTACGTGTCGTGGCAACGTTGCCTTGCGCACGGTACCCGAGCGTACTCACTGCAACATTCCGCGGAGCGTCAGTACCACGTGGTATGTTTACAAGTGAATACGCATGCGCTGTATCTGTCAAGATGACAATGCGGGGAAACGAAATCGTTCTTGAACTCATCGAGCTATACCGATCGAAGATCGCATAGAATGTCCGTCCTTCTTTCTCTTTGCAGTAAATAATTTCGCATCCTCCATTTTTTCTCCTCTTACTTTTCGATAAACTCATTAACATAAACAGATACGCGGCTATCATCATAACCTCATAAGGCGATATATTTCCGCGACGTCTGGAAAACAATAATTATTTGCAAAAAGGACCTTGTTTTTAATAATATTCAATTTACTACAGTAAAACCTCGTTAATTTGAAATTGCGACCCAAAAAAACATTTCGAATTGCGCGGAACCCCGTTTTCGCCAAATGAGATACCGCAGCTGTCATCCATAACCTCATCGGATGACATTTCCGCGACAAGATATGCGAGTCCCGGTGTGTACACGTCAAATGACCGCGTCATTGTCCCCGAAACATGAGCGTAGATGTTGATGCGACATGTCGAGCGAAATGTTTCGCGATTTGTCCCCTAGTGAATACATGGCTTTAGTGTCACGGCTTGTACACTCAGTTAAATTTTTAATGGATGCAAGATTTGATAAATACAATTTCAGTGGGTATAAAAAGTTTAAGGTTACAAAGGTGTACTTAAAGTGTGATAATGCTCAAAATATCGAAGAAGCAATGGCTCTTGAACGGGGACGGAAGGTACTTGAAGCCCAAGCGCTCATTTAAAGACAAATCTTCCAAAATGTTCTAACGCTATTTTTAACACAAATTGCTCTCATAAACTGCGCCTATCTCAACATAGATTTATCACACAGGCATAATACAATGTTTAAAATATAATAATACTTTTTCATTGATATAGATAAACAAATCATAAAAAAAACTAAACGTGAACAATGCAGCCCTTCGTGATATATTGAAGCCTTAATATTACCAAGGCTCGATGGTAGGACACCGGATATCCTAAGCCGTAGTTTAAAGTACATACTTAATAAATTCTTTTTTTCTACGTGGGTTTTGTCTTCATCTTCGCACTTAAAAGGTTAAATAAAGCGAGAAGAAAAAATAATACCGACTTACACAAATACGATATTTAAAATTCCTAGATAAGTAAATTCAACATAACAAGTTAAATTATTATTTTTTCTTGTAATTTCATTAGTATTTAAGGTGACAGTATTAATTTTATGATTAACCAATATGGGAAGAAACAATATATGTATATTCAAAATCGTATTGAAGTTTGGACCGTGAGATAAATACAAACATTTGATGACAACTAAATCTAGTTGAGAGCCAAATGTGTACTGCACGAAAATAAATAGAGTGTACGTCAACAATGTGATCTTTGAGGTCTCTTCTGGTTAGTTTAGGTTAATTGGGGTTGACACTACCGTAGACACTACTTTTTTCAATTTACACTTGTAATTATTAGTCAAATATACACCTCATCCATGTCAGTCCCTCAGGAGTGAGGATCATGATCCCTGGCCTTTTGACTAGTCAGCTCCATCTTCCCGGCAGCCTGCAGATTTTAGCGCTGTCAATAGAGAAGTGCCTGTATCTTTTTCCACTTAGTCCAAAAATTGAGATTTTATTTTTTCTCTTCCTCTTCCATCCTCGACGTGGCCCACGCACAACAAGCATTTCCAGGCTCGGTTCTCTTCTAGCAAGATGTTCAAAAAATTAGAGGATTAGTCTCAGTCAAATGGTTGAGAGTCTCTCTTTGATTTTTAGTTAGAGTAGAGACAATAGCCCTTACAAAGAAAAGTGTAGAAAAGTTCAAATGCACGCAACGATTCATGGAGAGATCCATGCTTGGAATAAGCTAAGAGATAGAATAAGATATGATGAAATTAGGCGCAGAACTAGAGTAGTGGATATCATGGATCGTGTAGCGAAGCTAAAATGGCAATGAGTAAGGCATTTTGCAAGGCAGGATGCTACAAGATGGACTCCCAGATTTCTGAAGTGGAAACCTTGGGAGAATAAAGACCTTAAAAGAGATGGGCCGACGACATAACCGCTGTGGGGGGGAAATAAATGGCTAAGGGGAAAGAAAAACAAACAACAAGGAAGGATGGAAGGGTATGGAAGAGGCCTATATCCAGCAGTGGAGAGATGAAGGCTGAAGAAGAAGAAGAACTAGTATTGAAACCTGTGTGCGTCTCGCTGTTATATTCATTATATGCGTCTTCAACACCACATCGCAAGAGCATTGATCCGCCGTCTCTTTTTTTAAAGTCCTGTATTCCAGACCATAGATTGAATTGACTAGACACCATACAAGCCTGACTTTGGACTCTGGACATACAAATTTTCACCATACCTATTGGATGGATAAACATAATTCTTATCTATCGATTTTAAATACGATTTACATCAAAATTTTATTTCTCTCAATTTGTCGACCAAACTTTGAGTATCACCATTCGTGCTACTTGTACCTCTTATCGATACTTATTAAACACCCTGTTTAATGCCGCGGAGAGACGCGGAAGGTTTTCGAGGTTTCATAGCATTGAAGCCTTTTTTCAAAAAGTTCTTACCAGAATTACGAAAGGGCTTAATTTGTACAGAGGTGGATGGTTAGCGTACCTTTTAATGCCCGTTTAAATAAATAGCGACACTAAAAATGAATTTACATTACTAAGCCACAATTGTATTTCATTTTTTATACCTTTGGTTGGATAAATATTATTTGTAGGATCACATAGTTTATGCAAACGATAAAAAAACAATATTACCATGAAATTATTATGTGATTATGAAATAATTTTCCTGATTAAACGCTAAGGGGATAATCGTACGTAGTTTACTGTGTAACATCGCAATTTTGCCTCAAATGATAAAATGCAGGACCCGATACTTCTCAGGATGTCTAATGATATGGCAAAATGTTGTAATTTCCTTGTTTTTTTTTATTTTGAAGGTCCTTTCGCATCCGGAACATTGAATTTAGATTTTTAATGATCCTGTGGCGGTCAAGAGCTCTCGCAACCTAAGGGCTCGACCAAGTGATATACCTGTACGCAACACCCCCTGTAAATTGTCTCAATAAATACCCACAGTTAACCATGAGTATTATTTGCGCCCTGCATCCATACCTGCCTCTTATGATTGATCTCACACGTACTACACGATACTCACACAATAAGCGCCAGGTGCCAATACGAGAAGATACCTCTGGATGGGTGGGCATTCTCTCCCTCACACATAACCCAGCAATATCCTATTAATTCTCGTCCTTACTTATCTAACAAAATAAAATAAAACGGATGATGGTGACCTATATATAGATAGAATTAGACTGGAAATATTTTTATTTGAGAAATAATTCTATTTGGGATTTAGATATGGAAATAAAATCTGGTATCGAGCAAACCAGAGCTGCATTGAGAAATAGGAATAGAATAAGATTATCGTATAAGAAAAAAGTATACACACAGAATTATCTAATGCACATGTATGATGAGATGCCAGAAAATATGAAGAATATAAATAAGATGAATGAATTTAAAAACATATGCTATAATTATTTTAAAAATAGTATAGAATTGTAGACCATAAGATTTATTATTTCTTATAGATTGTACCATAGATTAATTTAGATGTAAATGTGAATATGTAGGTTATTATGGATAGTATATTAGTAATAGATTTAAGAATGTAAAGTGTCAAATACTATTTAATATACAAATGTAACATTAACTATCTTAAGAAATAAATAAAATAAAATTAAAGAAATTCTTCCGCATGAAAAAAGATGTATGATATAAACTTATGTAAATTATCGAATTTTAATGATACGATATCATGGCATTGAAGAATTTGGGTTGTTGAACTACAGACGGATTCTAAAAATATGCTGCATTGATAGGAAATTGCTGGGTTATGTGTGAGGGGGAGAATGCCCTCCCATCCAGAGGTATCGTATCGTATTGGCACCTGGCGCTTTTTGTGTGAGTATCGCGTAGTACGTGTGAGATCAATCATAAGAGGCAGGTATGGATGCAGGGCGCAAATAATACTCATGGTTAACTGTGGGTATTTATTGAGACAATTTACAGGGGGTGTTGCGTACAGGTATATCACTTGGTCGAGCCCTTAGGTTGCGAGAGCTCTTGACCGCCACAGGATCATTAAAAATCTAAATTCAATGTTCCGGATGCGAAAGGACCTTCAAAATAAAAATAAACAAGGAAATTACAACATTTTTCCATATCATTAGACATCCTGAGAAGTATCGGGCCCTGCATTTTATCATTTGAGGCAAAATTGCGAGCAGAAGAGGTCCTAAAATACGGAGAATGGTCCTGGCTGAAGAATCCAAAGCAATCAATATATAACTTTAAAAAAAAATTACATACAATGTGTGGATGTTCTTACCATTGTTTGCCATATACATAGCTTCGTTTCTGTGAGACTTCTATGATTTATCTTCGATTATATAAGTTTATTACATTATTTTTTCTTTCGCGAGTTTTAAACTTCAATAAAATCTGTGTGACCTGATGTCCTATATAGACCCATTTTATAGGGAGCCTTTCAAAAGCTGAGATGACAGACGTAAGAAACACGTCAAGGAAATTGTCAATGTCTCAGTTACACTGTCAAATAAACACTGTGTCTGATTTTTCAAGCACCTCTCTCGTTGTCACAGCGGCCGCCCGCGACGCTATCAATAATTATCATCTCGCCTCTGCGGGCGCGAGCGAGAGAGCGCCGTCGTCCGTCGGTTTCCCTCCCTCGCCAGATGCGGAGCAGATAGGGCAGTCGCGGTAAGCGGGGGGCTGGAAGACGATCGCGATAATAGTTACGAAAATGACTTTTATATCCGTGGCGAATTCCGAGTCTCACAATTACACGTAACGACGTGATTACAATTTTTCTTGAATTGTCAGCTTCGGGTTTTTTCGACGTGGCACCACTGGATAGGGAGGCACGTAGGATTCTTGACGTCACGAAAAAATGCTGAATTTCAAACGCGCACTGCGCAAAACCTGCAAGACTTAAATCAACTAAATTTAGACCGTTGGATAGAATAAGAATGTCTCTTTAAAAATGTGTAATTTTTTTATGCATGACCTAAGACATGAGGGAAGAATGGAGAAAATGGCAAAATTTAGCACGTCGGTGCGGCGTCGCGATACATATCAAGGCCGATTGCTTTTAAAATATGTATTTCAATTTTGTAAATATACATATATAAAAAAAATAAAAAATTATATACAGACGAATCAGTATTTTCTCCATAACTGACAAAATTTTTGATATGTTTATATCACTTCATATCTCACACCCCACGTGCAAGTTTTTTCAAAATTATTTTGTATATAACTTCTTGTTTGTCGGCTCGAGTATTTATGAAAAAGCCGACTCGATCGTTGAGAAAACAAAGTGTGTTAACCGTAAGTGCTTATTGTAATAAAACTATAAAGATAAGCATGACTTTAAAAAAAAAGGCAAATGCAAAAGACGTCCGACATTTTACGACGTTTACATCTTTGATGTCCGACTTCATTATATAGCCCATAGCGGTATACCTGAAAACCCTTGCAAATAACTTTTAATGTTCGTAGTAACCGTAAACTGAGATATTGTATTGGAGCATACAATATCTCAGTATACAGATTAAAGACTGCGCTATCTTTTTGTAAATATAATTTATTTATTATCATAATTACTCAAGTTACAAGATAAGGCTTGCGAATTTAGCAGCGACCATTTTAAAAATGCTTCAGAATTCGATGCAAAGTAACATCGCGACCAAGAAATTGCACAAATATAGTGAAGTGTAGTGAAGTGGGACCTGCTACAAACCCAGGGCCTTCCTACAAGCAAAAGTTCCACTAAAATTTCGTCATCCAGATTTTCCTCGCTTTGAAGCTAAAATTAAAATTAACTTAGTAAACACTTAAACTTTTATTAATTAAAATGGTCACTGGACACCAACTTAAGCAGGAACACTTTTATGGGATTCGCACTAATTTAGGTTCACTATAAAAGTCCACTTGCCGTCATGTATCGCACGGAATTACGGTTCGATATCTTTTCAGCCAGATCTATGGCTTTCGCTCGCTGTCAAAATACACCGACTCGTCAGCGAAGCCGCGACACAATTTATATGGACCTGATTTCTCGATTCTTCTTGTATATATTCACGTAATAGATCGTATTACAGATCAACTTTAAACATTTAAAAATGATTCCAGACTGTTCGCAAAGCTTCGAGTGTGTAATAAAATAATAATTAATATTTATTAAATCACAGGTGTAATTTTAATACTTTTTGTAAGAGTGTATTATCATAACCCCTATAGTAAAAAGCGTCAATATATTAAAATGCATACAACGATTCGTGGAACAGCAGGTGCTTGGGATAAGTCTCCGAAATATGAAACGAAGAAATTAGAAGAGAGCCAAAGTTGCCTATGTCGTGGACCGTATAGCAAAACTGAAGTGGCAATGGACAGGACATATCACAACAGAGGCACTAAGTGGGCGCCATGCATATTGAGATGGACCGACGACATTAGATCGATGGCTCGTGGCGCCTGGACGCGGAGGGGTAAAGACAGAGACGAGTGGAAGAAGTAAGAATTGGCCTAAATCCAGCAGTATAAAGAAGAATTTTGAAGAAGTACAATTATAGAATTTTGACGTGGACATTTGTGTATTTAATTATCATCCCATTTAGCGAAATACCAAATATTTTTAATACTGATTGAGTGGTTTGTGTCTTAGCTAAATTTGTATAAATAACTAGAGTTTGTATGGATTCGAGGACTTTGAAGGCTAGGGAGAGAAGACGACCTTTGAGGTGTGGTCTGAACATATGCTGCGCATACCATTTCTCACATCACAAGTAGAAAAAGCAACAATGAAGGATCGACATAAACATGACGATTGACATAATGTGGCATGTTCCAAAATTACCTTGAATAAAAAATATGATTGACTTTTACCTCGTCTTTTCTACTCTTATGTTTTCAAGGCAGCCAGCCGAAGATAAGGGAGGGAACGCAAGGGTTGTATATTGATGTCTCATTTCGTATAGAGGGTCATGAAAAATGATCTCTTAACGGATGTAACGCGAAGAAAGGGAGTGACGAAAATCTATAAGGGTCACAGAATTTGGCCCTTTTCTGAGAGGGGTCCGGTCGGATGTCATCAAAAAGACCTCAGAAATGGCGTATAATATTATATTAACGCTTCAAATGTAATATTTGATTTCATCGTAATATATTTTTATATCGTTTTCTAAATCTTGTAGGTTGCTTTATCATATTTTTTGTCAGCGATTGTCTTTTTCGGAATGAGGATATGTGAAACGTGAGCTGGAGTATTGGAAAAAAACATATTCAGTAGGATTTAGATTCGAACTGTTCTGACGAAAAAAGATCATTGATGTAATGGTCAATGAATCAAGAATATTCAAAAAGAGGCCAACAAAGCCACTGATTTATTTTTCAAACTAAACAAAAATACTCAAATATTTATTTATTTATTTATTATTAACGCCCCATACTATTTTTGATGTAGGTATATAATATAATTATTTTATAAATTTCTAAAAAAGTGTATAATTGTATTTCAAAATATATAATAAAAATAAAATAAACAATAATAAGTAAATCCACATTAAATATTAAACAAGAAGGAAAAACTATTTTGAAGAAAATAAAATAAATGGTCAATAGTAAAAAAAACACATTTAAAAAATAAACAACACAATTAAAAACTATAAAAGGATTATAATAATTATATAGATCAATACTTATTCTATGGAAAAATAATCAGTTTACTTAATTGTATTCAGAACCAAGCATTTTCAAATTTTATGCTCCTACAACGAAAAATGTCAACGAAATTCGAAATCGGTGTATCCGTGTTAATGGTAAATCTATAGCATAGTTGTTTCTATGGGTACCGAAAAAAATACTTCGTGTTGTCTTGTTTGTATTAGTGTATGTATTAAATGAGACCATCTGAATGAGTTCAGAGCAGTCTGACATACTATTAATGATTTGAATAGAAATGTTATGTCGATAATATCTCTCTATATATGACAAATATCTCAGAATGATACACGTATTAATTTGACTTTATTTGCAGAATTACGTCCAATCAATAAAAATAAGTATAGATTAATTTCAAAGCTTAATTTTGGGGTATAAAAGCAGTGGCAGCAATATCCAATTTGAATGCAGTCATCGAGGATTACTAATTTATAAAGAACTATATTCAAGATTTTATGGGAAACTTAATAAATTTAAAGGAAACACGATTTTGGAAGAGATAGGATACATGGAATTCAGTTCATTTTAAATTAGAACTGCATTTAAAAGTTTTTTTTAACTTTTTGGATATTGCTGCTTATGCTTTAGTAACCCAAAGTTTATCCGCCGGGTTAAAAAGGCACTGGAAATGGTTGATAGATAATTCAATAGATGGTAAGGTATTCTATTTTCGAACGCTGCACCATGTCTACGAAAGTAAAAAGGTGCAATTTGAGTTGCAAATGCATCCAGAAACCCGTCGGCCAGCTTGATAGAATCCATTTCCCTCGGAATCCATGATGTAGCAATCTGAAAAAACGTGATTTGCTTTCGACAAATATTCGCTTGTCCAGGAACCAGAGTGAAAGATTTAGAGTAGTTTCAGATGAAGTTGGCAAAACTAATTAATCTTATTTGATATTTTGAAATTATTTACTTATAACCACTCGCTTGCCCCAGTCTAAAATAATTGATTGCCGCGGAGTTGCACTGAAAGTACTCGTGTCCAAAAATTTAGATCGTGCGTATAAAATTTTTGTTAACCTTTGTAAAACCAGGTCGTAAACCTTATAAAAGACTCGTACCTATACTATAAAAGACTCGTACCTATCCTATAAAAGACTTGTACCTATCCTGTAAAAGACTCATACCTATTATATAAAAGACTCGTACCTATCCTTTAAAAGACTCTTACCAGTCTCGGTCTCGTCACTTCTGGTCAGTCAGGTCACGTTACGATATTAATAATGTTACCACAAAATCATTTATTTATTGAAGAAGTCTAAAATGCTTTTAATGTTTATTGAGTTAACTTTGTAAATAGACTTAATTATTAATTTCAGAAAACTAACATTCTTTGTATAAACCACACTTTTATTTATTATTTCATTAGATTTTAAATATCTACCAGTTTTGGTGGAATGAGCGAGCACTGGACATTTTTGAAAAGAAAATTTTGGGGCATATCTCCGGACCGCTACTAATAAATGAACTTTGGCTCAGACGTTACAACAATGAGCTCTATACTCTGTTTAAGGACACAAAATTTATAAAACTCGGAAGACTTCAGTGGCTGGGTCATGTGAAGAGAACGACCTAACACCAAGCACCAAAGTCCTTGCTGAACTCAAGGCCGATAGGGCGGAGGAGCTTAGGAAGACCAAAATTAAGATGGAGCGACAACGTCCTCGAAGACGTATCTGCCATGGAACTTCTGAACTGGAGAGAGCTGACACAAAACTGAGACGAGTGGAGGAAGAATCTTGAGGAGGCTAAGACCCACCAGGGGTCGTAGTGCCAAGAATGATGATGATGATGATCGGTTTCGGTACTCTATTGTATCTTCGTCAGGGCGGACGTATAATAACTTCCATAAATTCAATTTGTGGCAAGTTTTTAGTGGGGGTGTGGCTTTATTTGTGGTGGGGGAGAGGGGTGGAGTATGATAGACTCTCCCTCTCCACCACCAATAGTGAGCCCATACCCCCACCTAACGCTTGACTCTCACAAATTTAATTTATGGAAATTATTGTGCGTCCGCCCTGACGAAAATACAGTACGGTGTCGAAACCGGTAGACGTTTGAAAATAATCAGTGTGGTTTATACGAAGTTTTATTAAATTAACAACAATATTTTTATATGTATGTTCTAAGAACACAATTACTTGTTTTTGACCACAGATGGTTAATCATTAATTAAGGTAAATTATAAACACACACACACACACACACACACACACAGAAATGCAGCTATGTAGATATGGGAAACATATATGGAAGTCTTTATAGAGTGCTCCAGAGCTTAAAGCCAGTTAAGTGATCACTTTATACAATGCAACGTTCACTGACTCCACAGTGAGAACATCCATTCATTATAAAACATTTTGAAAGTTGTGTGTATTTTCTAAATCAGTTTTTTTCAGACATTCGAAATGACTATGCCAGAGATATCTAGTCACTTGCAAGACGTAGTATATATAGCTTTCGCAGTTGGTTGGTTGATACCTTTATGTTTTTTAATAAATCTTCCATAAAGAACATAAGATAGCCTGTAAAAACTTCCATAAACATTTATCATATAAATTGCTTCGTCTCTGTGAGTCTTCTATAATTTATCTTTATTAATAAGTATCCTTCTGTGAAAAAAATCGTCATTGTGTTCTCAGAACACACAGATAAAAATATTGATAAAATAATTTCATTTGATCTCTTCACTGTTTCGTTATATTTTGATACCATTTTATATTTTGGCAATATTCTTTAAGTGCTTCAGTCATGAGATAAATTATTAGAATTTTTATGGAGTTTTCACATTATCATATATTTTATCTCTAGCAATAAAAAATATCGATTTTCAGTTATATCGTGTACATTTTTGTAAATAACCAGTCATTCTGTAATATTTTATCATACGTACTTAGTCCAGTTACAGTTACATCTTTTAAATTATGGACAATAATGTCAAATGTAATAATTTCGTTGTCTGTCCGACCGTCTGTCGTAACTCTGTGTAACGTCCGTAACTTCTTTATAGTAATTTTTTTATTTATTATTTTAATTTTATTTTATATAAATAAATACTTATTCCTTAAGGAACGACGAGTTACGTCATCTTTTGTCATATTCACGTCATTGGCTGTGTGAGGTATTTATTATTTTTTGAACTAACTAACTAACTAACCATCACGCCGTTTCCCCGCCGGGGTAGGCAGAGAGGATTGAACGCCACACTCTTCTATCCTGGCACACCACTTTTGCTTCGGCCACATTCATACATCTTCTCATGAACGTTCTACGATTGTTGCGGCTTTTAAAAGGGCCATCCTCAAATACTTGTAGTACCTGATTGTGCCAGGTCTCTCGCGGACGCCCTCTATTCCTGTTGCCTTCAACACTCGCCTCATATATTTTCTTAACCATTCTTTCCTCGTTCATACATGACCAAACCACCTCAGCACTCCTTTCTTTATTCTAAAGCCAGCATTGCATTCACTTCTGATTTGTTCATTCCTCACTCTATCGACCAAAGATTTTCCATACAAGCGTCTTAGTGACCGCATTTCCACCGCATTCAGTCTACTTTCATTCCTCTTTTGCCAATTCCAGGCTTCACTTCCATACATAAGGGTCGGCACTAGAACGCCATTATGTACCGCTAGTCTTGCTTCCATTGACTTTTTTTATTATTTATTTATAATTTATATTTCATGAATACAAAACAATACATTCCAACAAATAAACGATTTACTCGCCATGAAAGAGCTGACGCTCGTGCTTACAGAAGGAGTAATCACATCAGTTCTTCTTCTTCTTCTAGTGACTTTGTTTACTGCGGCCCGGAACAGCTCCACAGTAGACTGGCCAAACCACCGTCTCAAGTTTTTCAGGGATATTAACAATGCAATAAGTTATTAAAGAGCTAAGGTCGTTATTACGGTCGTTAGACATATTTAACTGTAACTGTTTGCGGATATTTTATATGAACCGTATGTTTTTCCTAGAAACGATTCTCGATGTTTCGTTGAATGCTTATTCAACGTCATCAGGAGGACAACCTTTACCCGCGGAGGTAGAGAGCAGAGTGATTACTGCCTTCGTGGTCGTAAATTACACACACTTTGTTTTGTGGAGTGTTCACTTCTTCTACAATAGAGGTCGCCAGTGTGTAATATGTACTAGTTACGTCAGCGGACTTTACTGCCCCCACCCAGATTAGTGAGGGAGTCCATTGAAATATATAAACATCCCAATTTCAATAGAGATAACAGTTACAAACTATCAAGCATTTGGCTTCCTGTTCATACGACATTGATTCAACCCTTGAGAGACGTCGCAGTAAAGTCCGCCGATGTAACTAGTAGGTACATATTGCACACTGGCGACCTCTATTAGTGAATAGAGGTCGCCTAGAAGAAGTGAATACTCCACAACAAAGTGCATATAATTTACGGCCACGAAAGCAGTAATCAGTCCGCCCTCTACCTCCGCGGGCAAAGGTCGTCCTCCTGATGACGTTGAATAGGCATTCAATGAAACGTTGAGAATCGTCTTTCGGATAAACATACATTTTGTATAAAATATCCGCAAACAGTTAAAGTTAAATATTGTAGTAAGTTGTTACAACAAAATAAATAAATGTAAAATTGAGCCCATGGGAATTTCAAGAGTTTTTATAATGATTTTTTTTAATGAAATGCTATTAATGTGAGAATATAACCACTAAAAATTACTTTTTTGTCAACCGGTTTCGAGACGTAACCCGTCTCATAACATAATAAACGTTTTGTTAAAATGCCTGACCACATCTTAATACTTAAACATTAAAAATATTAATAATATCTTATCATTATTTTACTGAAAATATCATTGTACCTTAGACAGGTACCTACAATTCTTGTGGAGCAAAAATATGTTCGAAATAAAGAAACAAACAGTAGTGGACTTATCGAGTATTCGATATACTACCCCAGTGTACATACATAGGGGTTGTATTGTACGGGAGAACAGCAAGGAAAGTCGCAGAGCAAACATGGGAAAAGATATTTGTAAAAAAAAAACAACACTAAGGCCGCAATAAATCGGAGAGATAAAGGCGTGGAACTATCTTCGTTCCGTAATATAAAAGAGTGAGTCAGAAACAGTGTTTAAAAAAAAGTAACCAATAAAAACCAAGTTTTTACAATACTCCCTTTCTTATTTTATCAGGTTTTGTGTTTACCATACGCGTCGGAGTCTTTTCATACAACTAACTCAGTTGTATGAAAAAATCATTAAAAATTTGAAAAATCCAAAATTTATACTATAATTATTTATTTTTTTAAACGAAAATTTGATAGATCATTTTGATCGTCGCCATGAGAGTGCTCGCAAAGTTTCAGCTCGACGGGAAAAGGGTTAATCGATCCAAAGTTTTTGCGTCAAACAAACAAACAACCAGACGCCACGGGTTAAAATAAAGGGAGTAAAAAAGACTCAAAACTCACCTTTTTGAAAAATCGTTTCCATAAGTTCGCAATGTTAAATTTTAAACATTTGCGTAAGACCAAACAATGTTTGCATTTAGCGTCTTTGTGGTGAATTTATTACAAAAATTTACATTTTTATTACTATTATTATTTATGTGATGTATCTGGATGAACGTCTGTCGGAATTAATGAGTGGGACTTACAATATGAGAGAGTGAATGGGAATAAAAAGGGACGCGCCATTCTGGCGTGCCCATTTAGCGTGCAACCAGGAGTAGCGTGTTTTGGTCTTGTGGTTAGGGCTCTTGCCTCGTGATCCAAAGGTCGCGGATTCAAACCCCACTCCAAACCAGCAAGTTAGTCCCATTTTCATAGCACAAGCGTTTAGCGTAGTTTTAAAATAGCAATAATATCGATGTGACACGCTTTCCGTGTTCGCATCTCTATTTAAAAAAAATACAACTACGCTAATTTTAAATCGCCTTTTGAAATTGTCGAGATTCTATATTAATTGTTACGAGACTATAAAAACCGAAGAAACAAGGACTTTTGAATAAGGACTCCTGATTTCCGACATCATCGCCTTAGGTTAATGATGAAAATATCACAATTTCCACATTACCAGAACTCAAAATCAAGAGACCCTCAACCATTTGTCTGAAACGAGTTCTCCATTTTTTTGGTACTTGCCAGAAGAGAAGGTAGCTTGGAGACGCTTGTCAGCTGTCAGATTCCATTTACATGCGAGTTCAAGAATGTTTTGTTAGCACTCGCACGATTTTTTACTACTGAAACTCTACAAAATTATTAATTCGCATTTTGACACCCTTGATATTTTGTGTTTGTTTATGTTTCATGCACCTGAAAGGTCTACACGAATACCTACACTATTTTATTGTGAAAACACTAGAACCAACTGACATTCCAACTCTCTCGTATCCAACTGCATACGCTAAGTAACGCCTATGCGCATATCCCTGATATTTTTATTTCCAGTTTAGCATAACCTAAAGATTCGCTACTAAAAGCTCTACACCCTGCCATCCTGAATTCATAATGCAATCACAAACAAATTATTATACCTAGTTGTTTAACCTAGTATATATTTCACACCTCCTTTTTCTAAATTACTGTTATAACTTTAATCAACTATCTATACTATATGCCAATTCTGTAATCTTTTGCTGTTCTTTTCTTTGGATTTCTTGTATATATTATTATGTAAAAGGTACTTCTGTGCCGTATATTCAAATAAATAAAAATAAGTAAATAATTTCATAAGATTACGCCACGTGTCTGACTTCACCTAAAGGAAGAAACAGATGTTTTTGAAAAATGTAGCGATACACCTACTCGTGTCAAATAAAGTGATGCGAAAAATGAAATAGTGTTTTCATTCAAAATTAATTAAAATGGATTACCAAAAAACGAACGCCTTCACATTCGATTATTGATTTATTAATAAGGGTTTTAACTATGATAATGTAAGCCTATTCGTTCGAAATTCGACCCAAATTTATATAGTTCGAGGAATATTAATTTAATATTGTCACGACAGTGTCCTCGAAACCTAACTTCCTAAGTATATTTAAAGCCATAATTATAATAATATAGGCATTTAAGTCTATGATAATAGACGCAAATTACCAGTGAAACGATAAGACTCATTACATTTAATTTATTTTTAAGTATTTATGCTGTAATTATATTAAATGGCTGTCTTGTCGGGTATTTATGTGTAAAATTGAGTTTTATCGTCTTATAAATATGCAATTAATAAAATTATAATAATACTAGATGAAGAACCCTTATAATGACGTGGAAATTGTGATATCCACAAGGTGTGATCAAAAAATGCACAGAATTTTCGTTTTTCTCAAAATAATTTAATTTATTCGTCAATTGTTGGTGTAGTGATTATGACTTGTCTAGTTATTCAGTGATCAATGGTTCGAGTCCCATTTCAGGACACCAGCAAATTAAAGACTTATTTTCAAGCACAAGTTTAATTTGAAAATAGGTAGAAAGAATATTTATAAGGCACGTATTTCGTGATCTTTATTTAAAAAATATACATGCATATTAATTTTATCTCCTTCGGAAAAGTCTCATCGGGTACATATAATATCTTTGTATAAGCGCAATATTTTTTCAATCTTCAAGCACTTTTGGAAAGCAAATTTCGGTTTGTTTTCTTCTTTAAGCTTCTGCGATCCCGTCTTCGTATCAATAAATGTTGGCAAAACGTCATCCTTTCAACTTTTTTTCAATGTTGGTAAAATGAAGAAATCGCTGTGTTATGTCATTATTATGTTCGGCAAATTTAGAGGATATGGCCATACAACGGTGATGTTTAAAAATACAGCAGAAGCGTAGATTTTTAGTACACTGTTTGGATCGTCATAGAGCTTTCGCGAACCTTCTAGAACATTCTCCTTCCAGAAATTTCAAGAAATTTGTTGAATGTACTGGAACCTTCTAGACACACCGACACATTCCGCCACTCAGTTTAGTACCTTATAGAATTTTCGGGAATTTTCTAGAACCTTCTCATTCCAGAACGTTCAAGAGCAGGTTTTCCGGAACCTTCTAGACTCACCAACACAGTCAGCGCGCCTATTTTGAAACAATCTGAAGCATTTGAGGCCTTCCCATAACAAAATAATGTACTAGAAAGAACTTTTTCGTCACCCACTCCCACCTACGCACAGCCACCCCCATCAAACTCGCATATTTTTGATGTGACACCAAGGGCTATCCACCACCATAACCACCGGTGGGTGGTTGTGGCTGGTTGTGGAGAAAACTTGGCGGGTAGGGAAACACGGGTTCCTTAATATATATAGATATATATATATATATATATATATATATATATAATATATATATACATTATGTGTTATAATAAAGGTTTTCACGGGTGTTACAAATGTTAGAATTAATTTCTTTGGGGGTAACCCGCGTCAAAATCTGGTTCTCAGAAGGACCATTCGTCAATCGACGTTTCGCCTGAATCACAACAGGCATCTTCAGGGTATCTTGTTAATAAATTTCTGTCACGAGGGGCAGTGCGAGCACGTCCATTCGTATCGGAAGCTTATTACCAAGTGAGGTCTGGTAAGTCAAAATCTAAATTTGGGTACTTTGGTCATTATTGGCCTTAATGGATTTTGGGAATTTCGTATTAAATATTGGGCGATCCCGGCCGTTGTTGGCCTTAATGGCGTTTGTCTGGCTCCTTGTGATGCGCTTTGTACTCGATGTTGCTTCTATTGTGACGGTGGTTATATTTAATTGATTTTTGCGCGTTAATATATTATTTTTACTATGAAATCTACTGTTGAATAAAATGTTTTTTCATGCCGTTGGGAGATGTACACCATCATCTCAATTGTTACCAAATATTATCAACAATATATCGACTGCCCCAACGAACGGGCAGTAACTCAAATAAATCGATTTTTCAGGGGAACACTTTTAAGTTTCGAACCGGATTTCTAATTCTGTTTTGAATCTTCTCAACATTTTTTTTGTGTGTGTAGATAATAATAAGACGATCTTACTAGTAATTGAGATATTTTATTATAACAGTAATTTAAGTTATTTCGTTATTACATGGAAGAAAAATGGTTAACTGATTTACTAGTATTGTAAAATTCATATTTTTATCTGTTAAATATTGCATTTGAGATACTGCTGTCTATACTGAAGGTAGGCAATCATGGCCTAAACCTAAAAATGGTACTAACTCAAATACCTAAAATATTGAGTTACTGCCTCGTTCGTTGGGGCAGTCGATATATTGATATCTCAGAAAAAACAAATCAGAAGCTAGTGACATGGTTTGTAACAATAAACGTCTGAAAACACATATGCTTACCCGCCCTAAGAAGGGTTCAAATCCTAGATTTGAAGGACAAGCCTAGGGGTCTGCTCTAATTCTGATTTGAATTGTGTTCGCATTAGATTCGGAATACTCCGGAACCTAAGGGCTGTTTTCTCGGAGAGGGGATGGAGGGCTTACTTGGAAAGATCGCCGAGGGAGGAAGAAAAAACAAAATAAATGCCTCGAGTGTATGCTTACACAAATTTATTGCGTTAAGTGTAAGGGAGGGGGATAATTTATCGGCAACAATACCTCTCATGTCTGAAATTCGCAAGGAATCTATGTCGGCAATGTATTATCGCCGAAGGCGTGCTCAAGCTGGGATAGTGTCAATACAAATTAATCCGTGATTTCGATTCAGGATTGTAATTTCAATTTCAATTCAATTCAATTCAATTTATTTAATGATAATATGTACAAGACAAACAAAATGTTTAAGGCATACATATTAAGAAGTATATATCAAAAATAAAAATATTTAATAAATTAAAAATAACATAAAATCTGGTCAAAGGTGTAGGAGAATCCCGCTTCGGAAAACCCCCTCAGACACATGGAATATATCAATACCCAAAGCGATTTTGTTCAGCATAGCTGTGGCTCTTCCAGCAGGCATAACCATTGGCAGGTTGGTCCTGTATATTGGAATGTGAAAAAATCTATGCCGACGATGTCTAATGTAATTATCAGGAACATACAAACCAATGTTCTGCATAATTTCAGGATTATCAATCATACCGCGCAACAATCGATAAAAATGTGTAATCAAATACACATTCCTTCTAGTCTCTACTATTGTAGCCAAGCATACCCTGAAGAAACTCGGTTGGGTAAAGCCAAGGATAATGCCCGTACTCTCTCATGTAGAGATATCTCAGAAACTTCTTTTGGACTTTCTCCACCATAAGAGAGTACTTGCCCTCATGTGGCCCCCAGATCATCGAGCCACTCTCGAGTCTACTCCGCACCAAGGAGTTGTAAAGAGTTCTGAGTACGCGGGTATTCTCGAAAACCCTGGCAGTACGCAGAACAAATCCTAACATTCTCAAAGCATTACCACTGATCGTCTCTATGTGATCGTGAAATGTTAGGTTGCTTACAAATCTAACACCTAGATCTTTAACATTTGATGTTCTTGTCAGATTTTGGTCGTTCATTTTGTAGCGAAAAAATAGAGTTTTTTGGGCCCTAGTGAAGGATGTAACCGAACACTTGGAAACATGTAGGACATTTTCTCTTAACCAGATTTAGGATGATATCGAAAGGAGAGTAACTGCGGAAAACAAAGTTAATGGTGCAGCAAATGCAATTATGGCCAATAAGAATCTGTCAAAGGAAGCAAGACTAGCGGTACATATTGGCGTTCTAGTGCCAACCCTCATGTATGGAAGTGAACCCAGGAATTGGTAAAAGAGGAATGAAAGTAGACTGAATGCGGTGGAAATGCGGTCACTAAGACGCTTGCGTGAAAAATCTTTGGTCGATAGAGTGAGGAATGAACAAATTAGAAGTGAATGCAATGCTGGCTGTAGATGGCTTGGTCATGTGGAATGTATGAACGAGGAAAGGATGGTTAGGAAAATATATGAGGCGAGTGTTGAAGGCAACAGGAATAGAGGGCGACCGCGAAAGACCTGGTACGATCAGGTACTACAAGTATTTGAGGATGGCCCTGTTAAAAGCCGCAACGTGTATGAGAAGATGTATGAATGTGGCCGAAGCAAAAGTGGTGTGCCAGGATAGTAGAGTGTGGCATTCAATCCTCTCTGCCTACCCCTGCGGGGAAACGGCATGATGGTTAGTTCGTTAGTTAGTCAGATTTAGGATGCCAGATTAAACGCCAAAAGACGAACCAAGAAAATAAATCGTACTCTCATGTCAATTAAAAGAATATATTATGGGAGTTGCAAGTATGAATACACTAAAATAATGTACAAGATGATAGAATCCAGTGAAATTATGCACATTGAAATATCTCAAACACATAATACTGTGAAACAATCTGGAAGCGCCTGGAATATTCTCGAAGCTCGCGAAACAAACATGTTTGGTATAAAATGGTTGATGTTTCACAAATGCGACATTAGTAGCGATAAAATCGCAAAGCGGTG